>MUZC01000645.1:1075543-1095425 GCA_002072015.1 Radix auricularia | reverse complement strand
TAATAATACTTTGTGACTTAACTATAATCAAAATTTGAAAACCTTTTTTTTTTTGACAATAGATAAAGTATGCAGCATGCACTAACACTTAGGTATACCTGTTGCTTATTTAAATGGATTCAAGATTGGATAAGAAGCACAGAACAGTATCTAAAGAATATTGGCTCTAAGTCATCACTGATAAGTGTAAACTCAGTTTTACAAGAAATCTTCCTAGTTCCCCCTATCCCCCACCCCAGTTTAATTATTATTCACATAAATTATTTATCCAACAGCATCTCATCAACAGCAAAAACTGTGTTATTTTCTTATGATTATATAAGCTATAGAACATTTAAGTCTGAAGAGTATATTGAAATGTTACAAATACACCTAGATTTAGATAAAAAAACAAAAGTAGAAAAGTAATTGTATTAACATACACTAAATTTATGTATTCAAATGTTAAAAGTTAGGAGTATAAATTAGAGAAGAAAAATAAATGCTAACTATTGCATTCAGGGCAAATATCTAACCAAAAATAAAAATGCAAGTACTTAAAAGTAACAATAAACAAACAATTAAGTTGGAACCAACAGGTTAATGAAGTAATTAAAAGCTCCAACAAAACTCTTTTGTGCTTTATAAAAATAAAATTTCATTGTGTATTTTAAAATAATTATAAAATGTCTACCTTAAACAAAGTTAAATTTTAATTATTTAACATCTATATTTTACGAATGTGAATAGTTTATATAGTACCTATAATCCACGCTGTAAAACATAAATAGAAGAAATAGCAAAATAATTATTATACATGAAGTATTATATCCCAGGTTAGCCTAGTGTGGTAGACACAGAAATACAAAAAAAGTTTCTTGTTCCATATTCAAGAAAAAAATATATACAAATTACAAATCCTCATTCTTCTGTATGGTATTTTTGTCAAGAATTGCATGGCCTTAAAAAACATAAATAAAAATTCTACAACATTCGAAACTTGCATAAAATGCAATCTTGAACATAGAATGATTTAATCTACTTAATAGTAATGAGCAATTGTAATTATAAGACATATGATGGAACAATATTAGCTTTGGATCTTTATTAACTCGATTAAGTATAAGTTTTTCAGGGCCAACTGTACTTAAAGTTGTAAATTTCAACTTCTCTGTTTCACCATGTGTTTGGATAAATTATATATTTCCATAAAACATCTTTCATCACCAGTAAATACATATAATATTGTAGTATTGTATTGGTACCATGTAGCTCTGTTGGTTGAGGGTAAGAGAAAGTGAGAAAGCAGCCCTAATTTATTCTACATATTTTATTCTATAAAATTCCCACAGTCACTGGGCTTACTATAAGCTCCACAAATGGTGTTGACCAAGTCTTGAAGTTCAACTTGAAGAATAATATAATTACATTGTAGTTGTAATGTTTAGATCAAGATTATTTGATGCATGTAAAATTATGTCTCTATTTGGGTAAGGTATATGAAGGTAGGTTCATTAACAAAACACTGCAAAACAGCATCAGGTCTCATAAATTATTTTTTAAATCGTAAAGTAGATATTCTATAAAATGAGAAGTCCTATGTTAGTTGAATGGAATCTGAAAAAAAACATAAGTGAAAGTGAATTATTATTTTAACTAATCTATTAATATAATGAATGAAAAAAATGCTTTTCGATTTAAATATTATCTTATAATATCTTATATTTTGTAGACAACTCAGCAAGAAACTAAATTTTTATAATAAATAATAATCTGCTACTTACAAGACAGCACTGAATTCCAAAATTAATTTCAATTTCATTCTTATAAATAAATTTATATATATATTTATAAAACCATTAAAGTTATAAAAATTTCTCTAACAAAACTTGTACAAATGACAATGATATTTGTGAATTCCCTTTTGTTCAAAAGGTAGTTAAATAATGTTAACTAAATTTACTTTACTTTAATTATTATTAGTCTTATTTAATAATTTAAAATGATTTTTTTCAAACTCAAATTAACTTACCTCACCTCAGTATTGAGGGTTTTAAGGCAAGGCAGGCCAGTCTTTCTTACTTTCTTATTTCTTCGGGAGAAATTCATCGCCAAAATTTGACGTAGTGGGTTTTTTTTTAAATACGTGGTCTTATACTTATACTTATTCATATTCTATTTAATTTTTAAACGAATGTTCCAGGTCTCATCATGATAAATTTAATAAAGCTTCTTTGACGACTAACTTCTTCGGTGACTCTAGGCTAAGCACTCTAGTCTAGCGGTCTAGCGTTAGCGGCCTAGGCCTAAAATTACTAATAATCAATTTAATCATAATTAGGAAACAATGTTTTATGTTGCGCGAATTTCGAGGTTAACGAAATTCAACACTCTTACTAAGACTCTTACTCATTCTAAAAGATTTAGGTTTAACCACATGTCACTCTGATCTTTACCAATCTAATGAAATAATGGGGGAGATTTATTTGATTTTTATCTATTTTAATTCTGTATGCAAATATTTATTAAATAACAACAGTGGTTGTTAAGCTAAACAAATAAAAACGAAAGTAGGCGATGTCTATATAAACACACAAAATGTGTGTTTAAATAGCGAAAAGGATAAAGGTTAAAGTTTGTTGTCAAGACAAACAATGTAATTCGCGCGATATCAGCTGAAACAATAGCTTGCAGTGTAACCACCTTAAAAATTACTTTTTAGATGCGCGTTCGCGCGTATACTAGATGAGCGAATTCGCGTGCAGTGTAACCACAGCCTAAGACTGTAAGAATACTATGACACTATTAAAATATCCAATATTATCATAACTTTTTACTCTCAAGCTCACGAGTTTGTTTGTTTGTTGTTTTTTTTATGTTTTTTTTTCAATTCTTTTTTTTTTCAGGATTTCACGTACGTCTCACAACAGTTGTAAATATAATGTCACCAATGAACCAGGCGTGTTTAAATTGTTGCATTCTCTTAGGGAATTTATGAACTAATGAACAATACGTGGCTACCGCTATCGGTCTGTTTAACCAAAGGGGCGGTTAACAGCGATTAAATTATCTCATTTGGGGTAAAAAGAGAACTATTGGGGGTAATGATGAATCATTGTGGGAAAGAAAATTTGCTAGAATCAGCTACTTTTGGGTTATCAGTAATGTTAACATAAACTTTTATAATTTTAATATTGAGGTATCCAATTGGACCGGTCCGTTTATTTTAAACGGTTTAACCGGCCTTAAAGTTAAAGAAAAAAAACAAACTGAAATGTGTTAACATACTTGGATTGTATGTCATTTTAATTCATACAAATTAAACATTGACTATAAATCATTACTGTTAACTTATTTGTTTATAAAAAAAAGTTTGTCGGCAAACAGGGGGAAATTACCTCATCTCGGGTCAAAAGGGAATTTTTGAGGGTAATGCAGACTCATTTGGGACATATAAATCCACTCCACTTGATATATTCAAATACGTCATGTGTATGTTTACGCTTGGAAAATATGCTCACCATTGAACCGGTTCCTTCCAGATAATGCATTTGTTAAATTTGTCATATATGTAGATTTCTTATTTACATACTCTACAAATCCACCTAAATCCACCCTCCTTTCATTTATATTAACACGAGTGACAATAATCCTAATCTGACTGTATCAAGTATCCTCTCAGTCATATTTAATATTAATGCCTTAAAAACTGAGTTCAAAAGAAAGAGTTTTTGTGCTCCTCTCGAATTGTGATGTCGAGAATTTGATGCATTTAATAAAGTTAATTAATACTTTTTATTAATTTTAAATGGACACATTTATCATTACATATAGAATGGCCAGAGGCGTTTGACCAAAAACCAATCGAAAAAAATATCAAACTTCAAACTTCAAACTTTTATTATTGTATCAAATAGATTTCCCTCCCCTCACCCACCCCAAAAATGGTTATTCCGTGTCGTTTTGACTTAAAATATCTACATATAATCCTATTCATAACTTTTTTAGACACTTGCCCTGTTTGTCAAACTCATATATGCAGTTTCGGGGGGGGGGAGGGGGATTACCGAAAGTTCGCAGACTCCTGCCGCCAGTGAACCAAACGAAAATGAGGTTACATCACAAACCCTTTAATGTCGACATCAAACGACGCATGGTAACAATTTCGTATGTTCTCTTGTGGGCTCTCAAACTTAAGAATTATAATTATATTTAATTTTCATGTCTTGATGACTTACACAAAACGGCGTCTGATGGCATATCGACATTCACTTTGAAAAGCACTGAATTTTAAAAAAAAGCCATTAAATAGATTTTAAGTGACCAAATATTTCAGTGGAAGTTTTATTTAAAGTTACCATTTCGATCTGACGTCACATTTCTTCAACCCCCTCCCTTCCCCACGTCACGCATCGTCGCAAAAGTGATACCCCCCATTAGGTGCGTGACGTCATTTATGGACGGCCCCTATGGTTTTTGGTTAGTCCTGGATTCTTACTAGAGTTTTAAGTGATGATAAAGTGTTGGCTTTCCTGGTTTCTTCAGGCAACCCATTCCACGTCCGAATATCGGACGGAAAGGAAGAAAACTTGTAGGTGTTTGTTCTGGCATATGTTACTGTATTATTTTATGTACGAGACACACTTAAGTAAACTTTAGTATTCATAAAAACAAACATTTAATTTAATCTTGACTTAAATGAAATCGAATTAAATACAATGTGACTTAACTTTGATCAGGTCAAATTCAATATCATTAATTCTTTAAGACAACTTTTTTTAAAAACTAAAAATTAAGCCTTGAACACATTTATATCGTATATTAAATAGTATTTCACAGAAATATTCTCATGCTAATGTTATCAATATATTTAGATTTATTTGTGTGGGGAGATAAATTTGTTTGATAAGCGCCCACTTTATTAACGGTGACTTTGTGAGTCGTTCAAGTTTTTACTTCTCCTCGGGCTTTTGAGTTATATCATATCGCTTGGTCAATAAAAGAAAGGATAATGAATTGGTGGTTTGGAAGGTAGTAATTTAAACTATTTCAATAGATACTAGTTTGGAGATTGATATTGTATTTTTAAAAAAATTAGTTAAAAAACATAATTCCTTAAAAAGGGAAATATTTTATTAATGAAATAAATTGCTTATAGTTTAGTTGAAAGTAGGGCTTTTATCGATTAAATAAAAATTTATCGTTAACTTTTAACAAATTATCGAATAAAACCACATTTCTTTAAATGATTAACGTAGCTGATGTATTGAGTATACCGTATTGTCATTTATGTAGTTAATATGCTATGAATGTTTCTTTTTATTTATATATGAATTGTTGTTTCCATGTAAAGCGCTGTGAGCCTGCCTCCTTGCTGGGATACAGCGCTATATAAATTATCATTTTATTATTATTATTATTATTAATTAATCGTTTTGTCCGGGGCCGTTTTGACCGGGGCCGTTTTGTCCGGGGCCGTTTTGTCTGGGGCCGTTTTGACCGGGGCCGTTTTGTCGGGGCCGTTTTGTCCGGGGCCGTTTTGTTGGTGAACCGCCCCATTGCCAAGCCGTTGTTTCGCCACTGGGCCCATGGCTTATTTGCCTACTAGCTTATTAGGATATAGGAATCATTAATACGAAATATTTAAAACTCACAGAATTATAATAGTATTAACTATCGCATTAAAAAAAAAACAGTTATAGCTTATATTAATAAAGTTATAAAATATTTTTTTTATGGCAATGAATTCTATATTTCAACCGTAGTCTTACTCTGTTAAAAAAAAATAAAATAAATAAAGCGTTAGTCAGTTGCGCAATTTTTTGGATTTAAACCGCTTCTTGTAATTGAATTTTTTAAAGCTATTTTAATCCCATCCACCACAATAGCCTTAATATATTTAGGTGAACAGTTGCACGATTAAACACTTTTAAAAAATGTTTTCCCATATAAGTCACGATACATGTTTTTAAAAGTAGGTCATTGTGTTGGCAGGTGAACTCCCAAGGGGTCTTATCTTTTATATAATGTACTAACGTGTCGGTGAAGTGCAGCTGGCGTTAATTACCGCGCGATTCTTGTACTCAAGCTACCACTGACATAAAGGCCACTGTGGCCAGTACCAGTTCTTTGCTTTCATTCAGTGTATCTATCTTTATAGAGATCCAGTGAATCCTCGGGTTACGCCGGTCTCGACTTATGTTGTTTCGTGGTACGAGCACGCTCCCATAAAAATAATAATACTCATCATTCCGCCCCTTTTTAATATAAAAAAAATTATTTACTCTAATTTATGTGGTAAAGAATTATTTTCTCTTTTTAAAATACCTTTCTGATGTTATAACTGTTACATTTTTATAACACTGCACTGTATGTAAAGTAGTTAACAGTATTAATAATATAAAAGCCCAGGAAACTCATTGTCTCATTCCTTAACACTAATGGACATAGTACAGAACTCCTTACCAGTTAAAAAAAAGAAATGTATCATTTTGTTTTCGAGATTATCACGGCGTGTGATGTTTCTCGCCGTAAAATATTATAGGACGTCATTTTTTGAGTTTATATTTTAATTTTCGAAAAGCTTACGATGTTAAAAAAAAAAACTTACTGAATTGAACGCATGCAATAACATTCACGTAAATTACTTGGGCTTTTGAAAAAAGTGGGCACCATAGGCGCCATGGAACCCAAATATTTTATGTTCCGACTTTACTCTGAAAATCTGGTTAACACAACGCTTCTTAAGAACGTAATCATGATTTAGAATCGAAACCGTCTCATTTTTTGGTATTCTGTACAGGGGCCTCGGGCGAGGGGGGGAGGGGGGTTAAAGATTAATTAATCTTTAATTTGTTATAACTATTATTTGTTTAAAGATTAATCGACCGATCACTTACAAATGTACTGGATGTCATGTCGGCTGGTTATAATGTCAATGAGATTCGCTCGTCACGTGAAACAAATAATGTTATCACACTTGTCCTTGTTTTGAGTAATTGCTTAACTAAAAGATGGAATATAAAGGAGACATTCTAGCGTTATTTCGATTTTTGACAATTATTATTATTATTATTATTATTTGTGACACCATAAATTTTAAGTTATTACTTTAGTCGAAATTAACTATTAATGATAGTTAATTTTGCAAACATCTTAAATATTTTAATTTACCCTTAGGTGTATCTTTGATTAAAAAAATATTCTTCAATTTTTAAACTAAATGTTCTATTTCTTTTAGAACCTATTACATGTTTACCCCCCCCCCTCCACAAACACACACACATACTAAAGCTCTGTCAATATGGGGGGGGGGAATTTATAACCCAACTCCTTAACTAAATGATTTAAAGCGAATTGAACAGGCATACGATATATGGGCTTTAATTCCACATTCTCTATTCGAAGATCAACCGGTTTTTTGAGATAATATAGTTTATCTTATGACACTGTAACCTATTCGGCCGTAGTGGGCCCCGCACTTTCATAGGCCCCGCCAATCTTAATCTTCTCTTATAATCTTTATTAGTTCCTTATTCCTACCAAAACAGGGCCCTCGCAATTCGTTTCGCAATCTAAGCCGCGTGGGCATAGGGCCCCGCAATTGCTTAGACAGGCCCTGGTTTATACAAGATAAACAAGAGCTTTCATAAAAAATATGGCACTAAGAAGAAATGTATGACATCAAGTTGAACGCATGGCATTTTATAAGAATTCATGACATCTTCATGTTGTAAGAATACATGACGTTTTCAACTTGTAAGAATACATGACATCCTCATCTTGTAAGAATACTAGGGCTGCGGAAATTACCGATTAATTTCTCGATTAATCGGTAAATTATTTTATCGATTAAAATTATTTTAATCGATAAAATAGTGATTAAAAATAGAAGAATGTTTTTGTTTTTTTAATACATAATTAATAATAGTTTTTACGTTATCATTTTTTTTTTTACGTACAAACTTCTCCGTTAAAGAAGTATGGAAAGAGCATACTTTAAAATAATCTGTTTAATAAGGACAATGTTTTAAAAAAAAATAGTTTTTAACTATTTAACCATAACAAAATTTAAATTCATTGACATTATATTGAACTAGATTCTACTTATTTTTAAATATATCCCCTAACAATAGTACGTGTTTTAAATTTAATTAAATTAAATACTTGGTTTATGGGCATTTTAGGGCACAAAATACGAAGGAAAACGAAATAGTGAAAAAAGAGATCATGAGGTCTTTAAAAAAATCATAGCTTTCGAACCACTTGGGATAAAAAGATTATCTTTATGTTTTTACTAATCATCAAACAATTTCCATAAAGCTGTATTACTTTTATATTTATAAAATTAATTTGAAATTTTCATTCAAGCGCCTCAACTTTAATACGCTATTTAACTTGTTTTCAGTGCGAACTGTTTTAAAAATAACTTAATGACAATATTAATTACCCGTTTTTATTACTTCCCTTGAAAGTTTCAGTTTAATGACGTCATACATCTTTATTTTTAGCTTAACAAAATTATCGATTAATTAATCGGTAATTTTTCAAAAGTTAACGATTAAATTTAATTTAATCGACAACAGCCCTAAAGAATACATGACATCTTCATCTTGTAAGAATACATGACATCTTCACCTTGTAAGAATACATGACATTTTGAACTTGTAAGAATACATGACATTTTCATCTTGTAAGAATACATGACATTTTCATCGTGTAAGAACACATGACATTTTCATCTTGTAAGAATACATGACATTTTCATATTGTAAGAAAGCATGATATCAAGCAGGGGCGGATTAAGACTGCATGGGGCCCCTGGCTGCAATCAAACGGGAGCCCCATCCAGCCAGCGTCCCTTTAAATAAAAGGCTAGCAGCTTTCATACGACTTTAAATAAATATTAATCATGAAAAAATAAAAACGAACACGAAGAAATAACTGTTTGAAGTGTTCGCCGGTATGTTACAATTGAGTGTGAAGAGGAATTAAAAAAAACAAAAAACATAGTCACCACTAGGAATCGATCCGGAAATCACTTGGATAACAAGCCTAAACTCTTCCACTCGGCTAGCTGAGCTTATAAAAATTGAGAAATTTTAAAAATATAAACCATATTTTATAATATGTTCTATTAGTGAGCCAATCAAAACAAGTTTTTCGATTAATAAGACTATCAGGTCTGATTAGCGATCTATTTAATAGAGAAGATTTCTTTGAAAAAACTATTATATTTTCAAGTGTTCATGCAAACATTTGCACATTTTTTAGTATTAAATAAAAAAAAGTTGGGGGCCCCAAAACCGTCGGGGCCCCTGGTTATCGCCCGTTCAGCCACCCCCTTTAATCCGCCATAGATATCAAGTATTTTAAACTCGCAAAAGTCTATGAAGAGATAGTGACCGAGTTTTAGTGCAACTGTCCCGTTATTGCCGATGTTATTCATAAGCGATCATAACACAATGTTTTGGTGACTTGAGATCAAACCTGGTTATGGCACTTATACACACGACACCATATTACTTAACGATTGTCCAAGATGTGGTCCATGACTAGTTTAAAAAAGAAGTATAGATAAGTACCAATGCATAACAATGTTTTCCCATTAGCTCAAAGTTGACCCCAACGAGATGAAACGACAAACAAGGGGCATTACTCGGTAATTTTCAACAAGAACACATTATTGAGCCGATGTATTTTGTTTAATCCAGTGGTATAAATTTCAATCGTATAAAGCGACATCAGTGGAATAAACGCGGTTGAAACATCAGATGATCACAACCATGCTAGCTAGGTAAGGTCAAAGGTTAGGGATTCAGCTGAAATTGAGAAAATATGAAGAAAGGGAGGAGGGGAGAAGATGGTCTTTATTTTACCACCTTAAAAAAAATCCCCCCAAACAAACGAAACCATATATGACATTCATAGAAAGTCTTTTTGTAGTATTATACATACAGCCCCTTACTCGCAAAATCCAGTGGCGTCGCTAGGGGGCGCGGAGGGGGCGGGCCGCCCCGGGTGACACCATAAGGAGGGTGTCACCAGACCATAAAATTCTATATATTCTCGTTATTTGGCACTGAAAAACACGGAGGAGTTCTATGGATTAAATCATGAGGGGGTGAAACCATGAGCTACCGTCCCGGGTGACACCATGAGCTACCGCCCCGGGTGACACCAACCCTAGTGACGCCTCTTTCAAAATCCCTTCAGATGCGGAGTATTCAAGGCATCATTGCCTATCCGTTTCAGTAGAACGAATACTGGAGTGAAATCACTGTCACTCGTAAATAATCTGACTATTGAAATGTCATCTTTGAGCAGGATCAACATTGGCATTGAATGATTAAATAGATTAGCTGACAGTTATGATGTTGTTTCAGCAGGATGAACACAGGTGTGTAATGGTTATATAAATTAGCTGACTGCTGTAATGTCATGTTTTTCAGTAGTTTGAACACTGGCGGAGAATTGTTACATACATTAGCTGACTACTGTATTGTCATGTTTCAGAGGTATGAACACTGGCGGAGAATTGTTACATACATTAGCTGACTACTGTATTGTCATGTTTCAGAGGTATGAACACTGGTGTGTAATGGTTACATAGATTAGCTGACTGCTGTATTGTCATGTTTCAGAGGTATGAACACTGGCGGAGAATTGTTACATACATTAGCTGACTACTGTATTGTCATGTTTCAGAGGTATGAACATTGGTGTGTAATGGTTATATAGATTAGCTGACTGCTGTAATGTCATGTTTCAGAGGTATGAACACTGGTGTGTAATGGTTATATAGATTAGCTGACTGCTGTAATGTCATGTTTCAGAGGTATGAACACTGGCGGATAATTGTTACATACATTAGCTGACTGCTGTATTGTCATGTTTCAGAGGTATGAACACTGGTGTGTAATGGTTATATAAATTAGCTGACTACTGTATTGTCATGTTTCAGAGGTATGAACACTGGAGTGTAATGGTTATATAAATTAGCTGACTACTGTATTGTCATGTTTCAGAGGTATGAACATTGGCATGGTATGGTCACATAAATTGGCTGACTACTGTAATGTCATGTTTCAGCAGGATGAAGATTGGCGTGGTATGGTTATATAAATTAGCTGACTACTGTAATGTCATGTTTTTTCAGTAGTATGAACACTGGCGTGAAACGACTATCTCTCGTAAACAAGCTGACTTTTGAAATGTCATGTTTTATTAGTATGCACTTTGGCGTCGAATCGTTATATAAATAAGGTAACCACTGCATGTGCGCTCGGCTGGCGTACCGATGGTCACGGGTTCGGATCCATGTGAAGGCAATGATCTCTTCCCGGGGCCAAGGGTGTCCCTGTGTTCACCCAGCTCCGAACGGGTGCCTAACACTAGTTGGGAAATAAAAGTGACTGGGTAATGCTGGGAACCCTTATAGCCGTGGCTTGTGAGCGCTGCATCACTTGCCAACAGACCGACATGGTCTGTGGACGCAATAATCTTCTTTATGTAGGAAGCGTCTGTGTAGATGAGACATGTTCTAAATGGTTCAGTTTCTTTCAGTGTTGCGTACTCCTTGGAAATTTCCCAAATCGTGGGAATTTTTTAGCCAAATTTATAGAAATGGGAATTTGGGAATTTTTGAGGATTAGGCCTTAAAATGCGAATATTTGTGATTTAAAAATTTTAACATTAAATATCTTTACTTGAAGGACAATAAAAAACAAAATAATTTGAAAAATGTTCATTTTCAAACAATAAATATTTTTTTAAAGGGTTGGTGGAGTGTGGCTTTGTGACATCACATTTGTTTATTGTTAGAGTGTCTAGGTTTTTATTTTGGATCTAGGTGGTTTAATAAAATCCTTTTATAATAACTTCTGGTGTATGATCCGTGCGTTCTTGCCGAAAAAACTTTGGATCGATTTTTAACCCAATGCCTCGTAAGCTAGTGAGCTGAAATTTTGCCGCAGACTCGTGCCGATGATAAAAATGATGTATCAAAATTTCAGATCAATCGAAGGGACAGTAATTGAATTATTGAAATTTTAAATTATTTTTATTTATCTCTAAGTATGATGTTATTTTTTTTAGATAGAGTGTTGTGGTGCGTTATATGCTCACAATCTTTCATGTCGCGCAATAAGGTGCGCATTACATTGACATTACATTTAAAAAAATATATTCACGATCGGTGCGCATTATATTAAACACTTTTTACGAGACATAACTAGAATTTTGTATTTTCGGATTGTTTTGCCCTGTGTATTTAATGAACATCCTTATAGAATCTGGTTAGATCTCGTATATGAAGGATTTATAGTCAAAAACGTGTTTTCTTTTACGTTTTTTTATTACGTGTTAGCTAGGTTTTTTATGGCGCTATTTGGGACGTCATATTTGTATATTTTTTTCGCGTGTTCAGGTTTATTTATTTATTTGGGATCTAGTTTTTTTTTGGCTAGGTTTTCCACGTTTTGATAGAAGGAGTTAAGGAATTTAATGAATGTTGGGATTTTTAGTATAATTTGGGATTTTTTTTTTTGCTCATGTCTGGGAAAAGTTGGCACCTTGAGTTCGAAACACTGCAAGCTCTTAGCTAGACGCACTGTTGCTTTATTTAGCTCTGCTAATTGTCAAAATTAAACAGTACGGTCTTTTTTTAACCTTTAACCAATATAATGATAAGTAGTTGCCAGCATGGTCTTTCTATGTGTTTCATTCATATTTTTTTTCTTAATATATTTATTTAATCACATGACTATGATAAAATTTTAAGCTAATTAAGATAAGAAATTACATATGCGTAATGTTCAAGTATGAAGAATTTTCACATCAATGAACTTAAATTTCTTTTTTTTTAGATAAGAAGAAAAAGAAAAACAGATAAGATAAGAAAATAAAAGGAGCATAATAAGTAAGTTCATTACTGATTACCGTTCTTGTAGAAGTCAGTCGTACAATAGAAAATGGGCTGGACAAGAATTTCCTTTTGTGTCTTTGGAATTATATTTCTACAACATGCTGGTATGACATGAAAATGTTATCATAAAATAATCTCTCATAAAAAATTCATCAAATTAACTTTACTTGTAAAATTTATATATCATTTGTATTACATAACGTAAAAGCGTAGAAGAAATTATTCAGTTAGTCTATATTTTAATTAGGACTTATAGACACATTGTTCATATATGTAGGATATTTTTGGTGATTTTTTTTTTAGCACGGTAAATCATTGAATAGTTAATACGCTTCTGTTTCTAATGTCTAGCACTCTTAACACTTTTAAGCTAGCATTCATCTTATGCGAAAGTTGTGAGCTGGATTACAGCCCTTTAAATATAACGATATTAACATTAAAACATTCAGTTTAAACTAAATCTATGTTCCAGCCGGAAACCCACAATTGAGCGTTCACCCGGAGCCCATTCGAGTGGGGCTTGCCAGGGACTTCACAGCTTTTTGTAATGTGCCAGACCTGAAGGTTGCCGGGTGGTCCCATGTGACGTCACTGGTCATTCGAAGAAACAAAAACCGGATTTCTGAACCCATCGCCGATATACACGGTTCAGCCAGCGCTGTCCTCAGACCCACAGCCGGAGACGCCTTGGTAAGGGGAGCTCTCGGAAGTCCTGAAAACTACATCTCCGTTACCTGGAGAAACCCCGACGCCCGACTGGAAGGCGAGTATGTTTGTGAAGCCACGGGAGCCGACAGCACGGGGGCAACGGTGTCATCCTCGGACACCGTCTTGGTCGCAGTCGAATACCCGGCCAAGGAAGAGTACGTCACAGCCCTGTTCAAGCTGTACACCGACCAGGAGAAGGCGGCCGAAACGATCAACGCCGCATACGTGGCGGGTAACGCTACGGAGCAGAAGCTCCAGAACGCGCTGGCGACCATCAGGAAGATGAGGATCGACGGCTGCGAGGAGCTCAACGGCACCGGGTGCGATGACCCCAAGCTGACCGTCGGATACCACGTGGTGAACATCACACCGAAAGACGGACTCGGTGCCATCAGGGTGCTCTGCCACGTCCGAGCGGTCGGCGAGGGCTGGGCTGTGTTTCAGAAGCGGTTCGACGGGTCCGTGGACTTCTACAGAGATTTCCACGACTACGAGAACGGGTTCGGCACCGTCGGCGTGAACTCCGAGTTCTGGCTCGGCTTGAAGAACCTGAGACGTCTGCTGGTCGACAACGGTGACACGAACCAGATCCGCGTCGACATGACCGAGTTGGGCACTGGCTACAACTTTACCAGGATCTACCCGACCTTCACCATCGGACCGGACCCGGAGTACACCCTGATTGCCGACGGGTACGACGATGGCGCTAGGGGGCTGTCTGAGAACGCCGGGGCGCCATTCCAAACCTATGACAGAGACACCTCTGGTGGCTGCCCTTCATCCCTGCGTCTGGCGGGTTGGTGGTTCAACCAGGGTTGCGGGTACGTCAACCTGAATGGTCTCTGGGGACTTCCCGGGGGAGAGGCCTCAATGTTCTGGTACGAGATCTACAATCATCCGCTCCACGCCATGCAGGCAACAGAGATGAAATTCCGTCCCCGCGGCCCCGTCATTGTAATTCCATCTAAGCAATAAGTTTAAAAAAACAAAAACAGCCCGACTTCTACTTCAAAACCACAGACATACGTTGCTTTTAAATTAGTTTTCTCAAAATGATACCATTAAAAAGCATTTTAAGCCACTATTACATGTTTTTGCTGTTTTAATTAGAGTTGTCTGTCTTAGAGGGAGAAAAATGTCAAAGATTATCATAATTAAATAATATTCAAGACAACATGTAGGTTAATCAAGCTATGAGAACCGAAGTATGAAATGTCGTACTTTAAAAGATCGAAGGTTGAAACCGCAACTTGTTTTACAGTAAAAACATTTGTTAAGCTAATTAAACGTGTTTGCCTGTAAGAAGATGTAACTGAGACGTTCAGACTGTTTGAGTAATGACTGAAAATCCCCCCCCCCCCCCAAAATTATCGTTTATTAACTAGTTAAATAGATATTCACAGAAAAAGTTTATACCGGGAGCCATATTTTGTGTCACTGTTACCAACCAATGGAACATAGCCTGTGACACAGTAAAGGGCGGGGATGTCCCCGCCTCCCCATCCCTTTTATTTTCGACACAATTGTGGTTTTGGCGGCAGCATGTGCAATCGATTTCGTGTAGAGGGAGTGGGGTAAAAAATCTCGATCTCACCCCCTTCCGTCCCTTCGGAGACGCTAAACCTTTCGATGATAGAAAATATAACTTAACCTGAGAAATATTTGGTGGCTTTTACAGACACATAAATTGAAGTTTTTTGATATTATAGGAAAAACTAAAAAAGATGGTATCCATGCTTATCTGGTGTCAAAATTAATCGTGTTGATCCCAAGGGATTGCGTTAGCTTATCATCACGTGTTTACGTGTTATAATTGGGAAGATATAACTTGAGGTTATATGTGACGCTGTATCTTGAATGAATGTGATTTAAAAAGCTCAATATTTGTTCTTATGGAGACGGGACACTTACAATCTACGCCATATCATTAACTCTTTCTGTCACTATCATAATGAGTCAATAAATGCACATATTTTAATAGGCTCATCACGCGAAAGCCTAAAATTGTCTGCCTAGGGGCGTAACTTAATCTTATCTATAACACAAACTGCCCCATGTCCACACTGACCAGATCGGGCAGACGTCAGTTGATCAAAGTCTCACGCAGTCTTATCTCCC
The DNA here is from genome assembly GCA_002072015.1 of Radix auricularia. Taxonomy (NCBI): domain Eukaryota; kingdom Metazoa; phylum Mollusca; class Gastropoda; family Lymnaeidae; genus Radix; species Radix auricularia. The sequence goes on along the minus strand of MUZC01000645.1, from coordinate 1,079,695 downwards.
CTACATTAAATGTGTGCTCTCAACAAAGAAATGTATATGTCATTTTATTGCAGTGCATTCAGTGGCGGCGTTAGGTAAGCGCGGGGCCTAGTACCAGCAATGACCCCGCGGGGCCAGAGTACTAGTAAATATCGCTAAGCACCAGTATGCTATGGTATTTAAAAATATGAACTATCTTGATTATTGTGTAATTTTAATACCGCGTGTCACCTTTTTTAAAAAAAATAAATTATTAGAAGTTCATTATTTTCTCTGGTCTATAAACAACGGTTTATAAAGGGGATTGGCTGAATGGTACATCTGACCTATTTTCCGCTAACGGTGTAATGCTTTCAAAGACGTCTAGAGCTACGCTACGGAATTTGACCTTCAAAAAAGCATTACAAGAGTGCCTCTTTCGTTTCTTTACAATCGTTTCCAGCATACGTTCTACCATCCACTCTTTGGTTCTACATGTATAGGCTATTAACCAGGACGAGACATGTTCAGGACTGAAACGCGGGGCCTACCTAAGAGCGGGGCCTGGGGAAGTCGCCCCAGTTTCCACCCTCAAACGCCGCTCCTGAGTGCATTACAGATAACCCATGAGACAAAGAGTTTAAGGTAATATACACTACAAAACCCTACCCGTGTTCTTGTATGAGAAAAGATAGATGAAAATTTAAATGAGATCATTAATTTTTAAAAATTAAATGTGCTATATGAGCCTATATGTCTACTATTAAGTTAAAAAAGCTAGAAAACAAGGTGTTCATTTTGTCCTATCATCATAAAAACACACAAAAATATGTTAAAGAGGCTGAAGTCTTACATTTTTAATCATGCCATGATGGTCAATTTAAATACATGTCATGATGGTCAATTTAAATACATATAAACTGGAATACTTGAAATCAGATGGGCGACGTTCTCTGTAAGTGACAGTCAAAATTTGACATCAGAATCAGTGGCATATAAAATCAGCATCGTTTGACACTATCCAAAATATGTGTTTGTGGTTGTGTGAGGGGGGGGGGGCTGAGAGATGGATGATATCAAATAAAGTATTGGATGATTACAAAACATACTCAATCAGTCTCTGAATCTCATTTGTTGTCTACAGGTAAAAGTTTAAGTGCATGTCCCTCAGCTGAATCAAGTGAGTGCTTTTTTTAAAAACGCAATTTCCCTTGAAAAGTCTGGCCAGTCTGTTCGAGCTTTGAACGGCAACTCCAACTGAACCACACCAGAGAGAAAAAAATATTGAAAAGGTTTACAGGATTTCCTGGACACTATTACACAAAAAAAAAATTAAAAAAATAAATAAATAAATAAAAAATAAATAAATAAAAAAATTCAGTACTTTGTCAATTTCTCGCCAACCATAACATCTATCGGGTTGAAATAATCGCAAAACGGTAACACTTAATATTTAAAACAATGTTGGAGAAAGAATGTTTGAAAAATCTATTTTCTTCCGACTCTCGTAGTTTTAGCAGCAATCTGAAGGTGGAAATTGTTTTGCTTAGTTTCGAAATTATTGATTTGAAATTACTTTTAATGTAATCTAGTATTATAGTTAACGAGCATCAAAGCCCGTCCATGGACGTTCCGCCGTCGTTTAGAGCGGCATCTAGTACCTCCCCTCCAACAGCCGTCTCGACCGGCTATGAATGTGCATCACGTCAAAAATACTATTCATTATAAAATATATATAAGTAACCCGTAAAAACAAAATTTTTGACTCGCCTTGAACGCTCACGTAAACTTGTACAATATTTAAATGATATTTAATTTCTCTGATTGGCTGTGGGTTTTTGAGGGACCAATCGCTATCAATGACCGGACAGAAAATTGCCTTTTATTATATAGGATAGGTTTTTACCGCTTAGTAAATGGTACTGTTGCGGGGTGCTTATTATGTTGACACATTCTTGGTGTGAATATAGAATGTTTTTCCTTCAGTAAAAAAATAAAAAATTCTTTGTTGGAAATTGCGTTTAAATACTCATTTCAGTTTTTATTACTTGTTTAATTAGCGCTAAGCTGACGCAAAAATGAATTTACGCAATGACTGCACAAAAGATCGTTGTCACTTCGTGAATAATATCCTATTTAAATTTAGGCCAATCAGAGGTTTTTTGAAGATTTCATTAATGTTTCAGAATATTATTAGAATATTTATAAAACTGAAATGAACAGAAGCTGTACTATAGAAGATGTCTATGTGATGTGAGTTTTTGGAGTTAACGGTCAGTTTTTATTATGAACTCCAGATCAGATTAACAGTTCTATCATTGAGATGCTTTGGCGAATCTATATTTTCCTTTGAAGCAAGACTCATCCATAGAGGTACTCGTCCGCAGGTGCCGGGTCTTCTTCTTCCAAGTCCCTGTACAGCTTGGGCTACTCTTCAAGTACGTGGACCACCGCCCCTCTGGGTGGCCACACAGACGACAGGCCAAGTTCTTTCTAATGTCAAACTTGTACAAGTAGCTTCGTATGTGCAATGTTCAGTTCTTTTTCGTGTTATGAGCGTCTGATTGCTAGCCCAAGTCCCCACCAGAGGTCGCTTTTGCTCGGTCCTGGCATGTTTCCGCACACTTTTCTGGGCGTGCTTCCGGATGCCCAGCCCTGTAGCCATTTCTCTCGGAAATGGTTATCGGCTTGTCGGGTTGGGGCTGGGACTGAGCCCACCTATCTCGTGCTAGCTTGTGGAACTTTTCTGAATGAGGCTCGTCACTATGCCCCGTGATGTACAGTAGGATTACTTTGCCGCCTCCTGCTAGGATTTCACCGACTGTTCCCGAAATGACACTGACCGTTTTCGCCGGCTCAGAGGGTCGAACCTCGGTCTCGAGCGAAAACCGTAAGTCAGTGAAGACAACGACGGTCAGGAAAACCTTTCTCTTTGCCAGACGTCAGCGTACTTCCTTCAATTTTCTAAGCTCGGTAACCAAAATGTTCATTTTAAAATAAAATGTTACATTAACTATGTCGATTTAACCAGAATTATTCTTTTGGACAACTCCCTTATCTATAACCGCTATGAGTTCTGAGGGCTAAAATATATATTAATGCTAAATAAAAATAAAAAATAAAGTACATAATTTTTTAAAATTAATTTGTTTAAAAATTAAAATAGAAAAAAACTAAGGTTCCCTTGTGAAACACAAAAAAAAGAATTGAAAGAAACTTAACAATTATATTTGAGGAGTATTTTTAATGTTTTAGAATAATATGTTAATAAAAAAAAAATTCATGGATTTTCCCGATATTTTTGGGAAAAAATCATAATGTAACATTGTAGCCAATTTCAAGAAAATTTATAGCAGACCCATGCTCAAAAAAGCACGCTGTGTCTTTCTTCAGTCATAGTCATACGCATTTTCTAACTACTGAGAGTACATACTTCATATTTTGGAATAGTCCTATAGTCCTATAGTCATATCTCAGAATAAATATTGAGTGAAAAAAATTCTCCGTTTTACAACTAAGGGAAAGAAGCTTCGTAAACTTCATACACTTCAATGTAATGATTATCTCCCTTAATAAATCCATACATGATGTAATAAAATGTAAACATGGCAGTAACGAGCAGCAGTTAGACTTTGATGAAAGCCATGAAATCTGTGTCACTCAGACGACGACTAAGATTAAACTTTCAAAAACTAAATGACTGAAGTCAACTAAAATCATCTTCTTACGAAAAGCAGCCTGAAGTCGTCGATTGGCTATTGTATTGTTTGTTTGTTTTGGTGGATATCGAAGTCCATAGTGTGCTCGCCTCACAAGCTGAGGGGCATGGGATCGAGCCCACGATAAAGCCACAATAAATACTTTGATTAATGACAATTGCTAAAAAAAAATTCCTCCGCTGACCTGGAGAGGAGATGGGCGCCGCCTAGGTCTTCCAAGAAAGCTCTAATGGCAACATTAGAGTCCCATACGACCACGAGGTTGTTAAGCGAGAAATCCTACCCCCATACTCCCATAGCCCCATACGCTATACTTAAAATAACTAAACAATGTGTTATACTATTTTTAGAAATCTATGAACATTTTTAACGAGTTCTTAAAAATAAAAGTCCACCCCCCCCCACAACCACTTGTTTTTGGATAAAGGCCATTATCATGTCTGCCCAAATGTCATTTTATCTTATATAATTCCCC
>MUZC01000645.1:1051144-1068852 GCA_002072015.1 Radix auricularia | reverse complement strand
CTGTGCAGCATAAACTGTGCGTCATAAACTGTGCAGCATAAACTGTGCGTCATAAACTGTGCAGCATAAACTGTGCGTCATAAACTGTGCGTCATAAACTGTGCAGCATAAACTGTGCGTCATAAACTGTGCGTCATAAACTGTGCGTCATAAACTGTGCGTCATAAACTGTGCAGCATAAACTACATTAAGCGGCCATTTAAAAAAAAAAATATTTATCTCTCCCCTTCCCTCCCCCCCCCCCCATATCGCACACACAATAGAGATGTCTCGCCAGTGATACCAAGATCATCACAAACACAGATGTTATCACAACATCACAAACACAGATGTTATCACAACATCACAAACACAGATGTTATCACAACATCACAAACACAGATGTTATCACAACACAATCTGTGACCTCCCTCCCAAGTGTTTATACAAATCACGTATTTAAATCAACAGATGTAAAACATGACGAATGGTTTGATATGACAGTGGCATTTCTTTAACGTGTTTCTATTAAAATAGACTTTTTAAAACTAACAACAAAGAGATTAGCTTAGAAAAAGAATAATTACTTCGTTTACTCACGTTAGCTGTTTTATGGACTTATTAAATTCATAATTTTACCTAACTGCAAAATCGTTTTTCCCGTTGTTGTTTTCACTGTAACTATATCCTGTGTCCTTGTCTGTTTGTGTTTTCCCTTTCTTTTCAATTTACATATGATATAATATGTATTAAGACTTATGTAAGTACACGGTGGTCGCGGGTTCGAATCCGTGCGAAGGCAAGGATTTGTTCCCGGGGCCTAGGGCGTCCCGGAGTCACCCAGCTCCGAATGGGTACCTAACATTAGCTAAGCGGCTGGGTAATGCGTGTAACCCCCATAGCCATGGCCTGTGTACGCTACATCACTTGCCAACAGATGGTCTGTGGACGCAATTATCTTCTGCATAGATATATATATATATAAGATAGATAAGATAGTATTTCATGTTATTGTACTGATGAAGGCAATAACCATAACGTCTACTGTAGTATTAGTTTATAAATAAAGCTCTATTTTAAAGTCTTCTTGCACATCTAGTTTGTGTATTTTTAAATGTATCAGTTTCCCACTCCAGCATGAAGAAGACGACATCCGGGTACATGCAGTGTCTCGATGTCTCCGTTCAAAGCTTTCAATCTCGCCTGTGTTTTCCTCTTCCAACGAAACAAGAGGCGATTGGGTGTTATAAGCATTCAAAGTGTCTCATCGCTACTTTCGTTATTCCTCGCCAGCAACCTTAAAAAATTCAGGCACTGTTCAGATTTACAAATGTGGACTGCTTACCAAGAATTGACTCACTCTATCACTAGTGTCAAAGTCTGTTGCCAGTATATCATGTCAAAGTCATCTAACCCTTCTGACTTTCTTGTTTGTTTGGCCTGGTAGTGGTAGCATTTATGGAGGACCAGGTTTAACCTCCCAACCCCACCCCTTTTTCCTGGTAAAATTGCTTGATACCATTAACAACTTAAAAATAAATAAATAAATAAATAATCTTGGTGTTTCATTTAGAAGAGAGGTGTAACACTTAGACACAGTGTAACATTTGAATACAGTGTAACACTTGAACCCGTTTGTTTTGATCACTGTTTGAACGTCTGACCAGAGGGACTGCAATCATTATAGGCTTGGAATGTTTCGTCAGACGGACTCACAGTTTCTATAAGATTAAGATGTTTGGATGGAAAAAGACTAACAAAGTTATTTAGTTGCCATTAAACAGTTACTTGAAACCGCTTTTTTCGTGTTTATATTATATCTAATACTCTTACACTTTACAGTCAGGATTTCTTTGGGCACCAACTTTAGTAAACGCAGCTGAAAGGGAAAACAATCAGTGGCATGAAATACTCTTGGCGGCTTGGGGCTTGTTATTTAGTGTAAGTGGGTGGGGGGGGGGGCGGCAACCAATCTCCAATGGTTCTCAACTTGTTATTTAATGTCAGCTCTTCTCTGAACCGTCGTGGTAACCAGTTGGGCTCTTATCTCTCCACGTCATTTACTGCTAGAAAATAATTATTGGTATAGTTTAAAACCAAGTTGAGATGAGAAAAATTTTCTCTGTTCATCATTACACTGAGTATAGAATCTTTGTAGATATCGGTTAATAGGTTTGATAAGTTGATCAAACAGGTAAGGCGCCAACAAACGAAGCCAGCTCTTTTGATTAAAAAACATACTCTGATTTATCCTGCCTTCATACTTGTTTAATCTAAATGAAATCTGAAGTGAATAATGCAGAGCTAAGTAAATTAAAAAAAAAAACAACAACCAACAACTTTAATTTAACTTAAAACATGGTCATTAAAATGTTGATGATTACAACGGCATGAAGAAATAAGTAAAGAAATTATTGAAATTACGCATTCGGAAAGTGTAGTTTTGGCTAGTGACTGGGTCACTAGCTCTACAACACTGTTAAGCAGTGGCGTAGCGTGGGTATGTGCCACCCGGATCAGAACCCAAATTTGCCGCCCTCCCTCCTCAGAAAAATATGTAAAATCTATAAAGTAAAGATTTTTTTTTTAAATTAAAAAGTAAAAATAAGATGACTTTATATTTTTAAAAATTAGTTTTAGAAATAAAAGAAAAACTTCATTTCAAGAATAAAATTGAACTTTTCCGTTTTTCATCATGGCATTTCATGTATCAATCCTGTCAGCCATGACATGCTAAATCGCCAAAATCCTGAAGTCTGTTTAATGCCTTGCCTTTATAAGCAGTTAGAAATTCCAAATGGTGTATGGACAAGGAAAAGGTTCTAGTATGCTAAAATAGTGAGTTCGTTTCAGTTGGAGTATCTTGTGAACTAATTAGATCCAATGAACCGTTTGAGCGAGTTTTGACAATGAGATTTCTTCCCCCATCTTCCCTAAACTTCCGTGTGAAGAAAGTAAGGCGGTGATTCCCGGCAGTGGTTCCCAAAGTGTTAGCGCACGACGGGCTTCAGCAGAATGTTAGTTTTAAATAATCATTTTCTTCAAATCATTTCAGAAATGTCGTAGTCGTAGGAAGATTCAATTTTGCTTCAATGAAATCTTTCGAAGATTTTACAATGATAATTTAATTTTTTTTTAAACCTTGACATAACACATTACTTAAATACAGAGGCGTCACTACGGAAAGTGTCAACCGGGGCGGTAGCTCATGGCGTCACGCGGGGCGGTAGCTCATGGTGTCACCCCCACATGATTTAACCCATAGAACTCCTCCGAGTTTTCCAGTGCCAAATAACTGGAATATATATAAATTTACAGTCTGGTATCACCCCTCTGATGGTGTCACCCGGGGCGGCCCGCCCCCACCACAACCCTAGTGACGCCACTGCTTAAATATATGACGAGCTGTATAATAAAATGAAACATTATTTTGTTTATGGCTCCTGAAGAAATATGATTTTTAGAAAACCGTTTCTCCAAGGATTGCTACGAGCTTAGGTTAAATTGTAGAGAAAAAGTTTTTATTTTTTAATTTTTAAAATCCTTTTCACACTATGTCCACGGAGTGATCGATCGTACTATCAAAGTAAATGGATCAGTTGACCGTTATTGTTTTTATTCGCGTCAGTATTGTCCTCTCTGACACCGCTAAAAGCAACATTCAATTTTAACAGGATTTAAAAAATGTTGGAAATTCTAACAAAAACTTCTTGCCCCTTTGTTTCTTGTTCCTTTTTTTATTATTATTATTTTTTTTTTTTTACAACAACTTATTGTTGTTTATTTGTTATTTTTTTCAATTGCAAACAAATTTGTTAAATCCTGAGCGCTTGTTTATGAAGGTCTAAGTTTGTATTTTTGATGTGCCAAATTTTAATATCATTAAAAATGCAGTATGCCGCATTGTTTATTAGTTTTTATACTTTATTTTATGGCGCAAAACATGACTTTAATTAAAGTTAAAAAAAATGATTTGGAAGACTAAACTCTACAAGTACGCCAACAATTGTTTTCTTTAGTTTGCCTACGTCAAAAGCAAACTTGAATTAATTATATACACCAGCACATTATTGTCAGGTTCGTATACTATTTCAGCCCTTAAGTTTTTCAGCTCAGAAGTACTAGTATCTAAAGAATTTATATCCAATGAGGAGTATTGGCAGTTCAATGTTCACATGCTTTGGAATATATCCTTTATTTCTTGTTATTGATTTCTTATTCGGCTTTTCAACTATTTCTATAGAAAGCTACTGTTTCTTACGAAATGATCATTGTTGGAAACTAATTAATGACTAGGACTTTGCCGCCCTGGAAAAATGCCGCCCGGGGCATTCCCCCCCCGCACCTCCAACACTTGCTACGCAACTGCCTTTTAGGCAGGGTAAACTTTAAACGCTGCTCTATGGTTACTATACATCATTTCACAAACAAGAGTAAAGACATAAGGAACGTTTTCTTTTCCTTCTTATTCTTATTTTTTAAAATAAACAAAAACTACAACAACAGCAAGGAAGTAAATTGAAATTACAAACAATTGAGTAGCAGTCAATATTATCTTATCTTAAATGTTACAGACGCCCCTTCTGTACAGAAGATTATTGCGTCATACGTATTTCTATGGTTCGTGTTTAGTCCTGTATTCTTACTAGAGTTTTAAATGATGATAAAGTGTTGGCTTTACTGGTTTCTTCAGTCAACCCATTCCACGCCCGAATACCGGACGGAAAGAAAGAAAACTTGTATGTGTTTGTTCTTGCAAGATCGTAAATAAGTTATGTATTTCACTTGTTTTTAAGGCGCATAACAAAGTGGAGTAACTCTTGTTATAAGATTTTTGCTAAACTCGTTAGCATATAGATAATTGTGTTAAAGTGCGTTCAAAAAAAATTTCTCATTTCTCTCTGGTTGTTGAATCTCACGTTGAAAGTAGAATATTCCTTCGCATGATTGTGAGAAAAAGTTTTGTTCACAGACAATGTTTTAATGGGTGCTAGCAATAGTGCATTTTATACATCTACTCGCGACGGAACAGATGAGTCTGTCACCTTGTACAACTAAATCTCGAGCACACAAAAACTCTCATTGAAGTTCTCAGATTTATGGGGATCACTGCCGTAAAGCAAAGCACCTCCTCCCACATCTCTCCCTCCCCCCCCCAGCGTAATGTGACGACGTCGAGATTTCTCCTTTCACAACCAGGGGCAGGTAAACATCAAACCGTTTAAGTTACCCCTCAACGGCTCAATGTCTCCATTATCAAACACTAATCGATCTTCTGATAAGACCCAGCAGGATACAATGTCACTTTTGATCCACAAATTTATCTTCCCTAACTTTGTCGCGACCCCTGCCGATCCCCGCCACAATCGTTGAGGTCTCAATTTTTGTTACATCTATAGCCTAATTTTTTATTTTATTGCCTTCTAATAAGTAACTTCTTGAAATGTAACTTCATCTACTTTTTATTTAAAAAAACAACAAAAAACGACTTTGGTCTGTTTCTACCATGTTGCATGTCATTGTTTATACCTGAGTCTGGCTTTGGTCTGTTTCTACCATGTTACCAAGCAATCATCGATATGTTATTACACAACCCACACACTTACTAAAGTAGTAATTGTACATTAAAGACACAGTTTATACACTCACTTGTTGAAGCTACATTCTAAATATTTCTCAAATCTTATTCATCAGGGACTATTTCGCGTCAGTTTCGCCAGATAACGGTGTCCTGGGAAGTCCTGGAGAATTCCGAATTAGCATTGTAGCCGAAAATATCAAAACATCACGCCGTTAGATACACAGATGAATAATTAGATATGCAAATCATTGGTTGAATAAACACATGAATAACACGATGTACAGATGATGCATTACGAACACAAATGGCTAATTTGATACACAAATGACTAATTTGATACACAAATGGCTAATTTGATACACAAATGGCTAATTTGATACACAAATGGCTAATTTGATACACAAATGACTAATTTGATACACAAATGACTAATTTGATACACAAATGAAAAAATAAACAAGTCTTCGTTACATGAATGCTCACCAAGACCTTGTACTTGTAACTGATGTTAGTGCCGTACTTGTAACTGATGTTAGTGCCGTACTTGTAACTGATGTTAGTTCCCAAAACATTAAAAGAAACGTTCGTTAATTTGTCTCTCATTGAAAATACATAAGGTTGGTGGAGTTTGTGGACGGTGGGGGGGGATTACTGGACGTGGAGTTATGATTTATGTTTGAAAACATTTTAAATCTCACACTCACACCACCGAGTAGTCGAATATTTTATCGACTAATTACCCTAATCCTGGGGATTATCTTGACATAATCCCTCCGTCCTAGAATCGATACAAACAATTTATTCTTCTCTCTTACCACCATACACAAATTTTGGCACATAATTTTTGACTGAGTTTTGGTTTGTTATAAATACACTGTTTAATGTTTGGTATGTTTCGACGGTCACAAGTTCGAAACCATGCGAAGGAAGGAATTGTTCCCGGGGCCTAGGGGCGTCCCTGAGTCACCCAACTCCGAATGGGTACCTAACAATAGTAAGGCGGCTGGATAATGCGTGTAACACTCATAGCCGTGGCTTGTGACGGCTGCATCACTTACCAACACATCATCTGTCATGGTCTGTGGACACAATCATCTTCTGCATAGATGATTGTGTCCACAGCGTCTGTATCTTAGATATACAGACGCTCCGTCTGTATATCTAAGATACGATAAGAAGACGATAAAGTGATATGTTTTCTGCTGTTAGCGCGGAATCTACTGAATCATTGAATCTAATGGTAAAAGGAATTTGTATCGCTTATGTAATCATAAACACTATCTGTTACTCAATGTAGCCAAACAAATGTGGTTTGCGTTTAATTGGAAGTCCTGCCAACCTAACCGATCACCGCGGTGCGTGAATCACACGAGATAATGTATCGCCAGAACCACAGAGTGTACCCCTTGACTTCATCAGACGTGTCGGTGTTATAGACACTGGACTGCACTCTGAGACATCGCGTGATCCTAAGACAGGGCCGAGGACAGGAGTCACACTTTCTGAGGGCAGGTGTCACCCTTTCTAACTGAGGACAGGAGTCACACTTTCTAGCTGAAGACAGGAGTCACACTTTCTAACTGAGGACAAAAGTCACCCTTTCTAACTGAGGGCAGGAGTCACACTTTCTAACTGAGGACAGGAGTCACACTTTCTAACTGAGGGCAGGTGTCACACTTTCTAACTGAGGACAGGAGTCACACTTTCTAACTGAGGACAGGAGTCACACTTTCTAACTGAGGACAGGAGTCACACTTCCTAACTGAGGACAGGAGTCACACTTTCTAACTGAGGACAGGAGTCACACTTTCTAACTGAGGACAGGAGTCACACTTTCTAACTGAGGACAGGAGTCACACTTGCCACCCCCCTCCCCCAAATGACGAGGCTTTGGATTGAGTTCAGGGTAGTAGTATAGAAACCAAATCCTATTCAGTGTTGGACACCCCCCTCCCCCGAATGTCGAGGCTGAGTTCAGGGTAGTAGTAGAGAAACAATATCATGTTTAGTGTTGGACCCCACACCCCCTCCCCTTCACTAGACCACAGAAAACACATGTCGAAGAATTTCTTAAATCGACATCACTAAATTCCACAGCGGCCGTTGCGCTCCCCACCCCACCACCTTTCTCCCACTCATGAACTTTAAAACATCCTACAATATTTACCCCTTCCCCTGGACCTGGTTCCTTGATTACACAACTTGAGTCTCTCTGTATCAACGAAACGAAGAGTTCACAACGCGTCCTACTTAGACTTAAGAGGTTTGAGTATATAAAAAAACTTTCTCATCGTGAACACGGTAAAGGCCTTTACCAGCATTAATATATCAATACCTTTCCCAGTAACAAGTTGAATTCCGCTTGTATTGTTTATTTTATTTTTGGGACTTATAGGGAAGTTGAGCTTCATTGGTTTAAAAAAAAACACCAAAAAACAAAAACAAACAAAAAAAAACAAACGACATAAATCACTTTGTGACACACGCAACGTTGCCGCTTGTTCCACTTGTTGTCATAGAAATGATTTGCTCAATGAGACATTAATGATCTTCTGTATAGAAGAAGCACCTGTAACAGATAAGTATTAGAACTTACTTCTCAATGTGTTTCTGTTTTTAAGATGAAGGTAAAGTAAACTTTACGCTGATTGTTCATATTTGATACGTAATTTACTGTAAATAATTGAGTTATGTAGCGAGGGGTGATGTTAAAAACGTTAAAATTGGTTGAAATTTCCGTACCTAGAATACTTTGATCAAAGTTCAAGTGGATTATTAAAGTAATGACGTATGCACACACACGCCTAATGTGTCGAGTGTTTGACTCGCTGCATCAAACCTCAATTTAAATGACGATATACTAATAAACCAGAGGCGTCACTAGGGTTGGTGTCACCCGGGGCGGTAGCTCATGGTGTCACCCCCTCATGATTTAACCCTTAGAAATCCTCCGAGTTTTCCAGTGCCCAATAACGGGAATATATAGAATTTTACGGTCTGGTGTCACCCCCCTGATGGTGTCACCCGGGGCGGCCCGCCCCCTCCGCACCCCCTAGCGACGCCACTGTAATAAACTATATTCTACCGCCTCCACAGCGATGGAAGAAGTATTTTAAAAAAAGTTAAAATTCCCATTTTTACAGGATTTAGTATTAGCGACGTGAGAGAGAAGTGTGATTGGGCATTCGGTAAGACAACGGGGCGTTCATTAGGAAATGGCGCCCCACGTGCCATCCCGCACGGCGCGTGCTTATCGGGCTCTAGGCAATCAGCTAATGGTTAAAGTATCTCTCTGAGCCCCAGCAATGCCAGCGTAAGGCCCTCAAGTCTGCCGTCTTTCACTGGGAAGTTGCCCCCCTTCGTGGCTGTACAACTTCTAACATTGTCTACCACGGCCCAAGCTTGGTCTTTGTGACGTCAACAATGGCTGTCGGTTGCTGGGTTTTCTCTGTTTACTTCCCGTTTGTACAGCATCCAGACTGCGTCAAAAAATGAATAAACATGTATCTGAACGTGTTAGTTATGTTGCTCATACTGCCTACGGCCTACTGCCTACTGCCTACGGCCTACAGTTGGTTTTAAATTAGTCTATGCTTGGTTGTCTATATCATAATCATTGTATCAACATTTCTTTTGGGGGCACGCGAATGAATAGGAAGAGCTCCTCTGGTAAAAACCTCATGATACACTCGAACCCACTTATCTCGCCCTTGGCTATCTCGCCAACCCTATTATCTCGACGCTTTTTGGCAAACCCCTAGGCCGTCGACATAACCGGGCTCGACTGTATATGTTTAACTACATCCGGCTTTACTTCCTGTTTCTATTCATGGAAAAATATTCAAGAGGGTTAATAAGGTAAATGTGGGTTAATAAGGTAAATGTGGGTTACTAAGGTAAATGTGGGTTAATAAGGTAAATGTGGGTTAATAAGGTAAATGTGGGTTAATAAGGTAAATTTGGGTTAATAAGGTAAATGTGGGTTAATAAGGTAAATGTGGGTTAATAAGGTAAATGTGGGTTAATAAGGTAAATGTGGGTTAATAAGGTAAATGTGGGTTAATAAGGTAAACGTTAATATAATTCACTAAAAAAAATGAATATTTTGTAAATAAAAATCAATATTAAAACAATAATTGTATATTGGAACATCGACTTACATTCAAGCCAATAGAACTTTGAAAAGAGGTTTAATTATTTAAAAAAAAAGTATTTCCCATTACTGTATAGTCTACCATTTCTTGATCAAACGGCAATAGTTAAAACGACAGGAATACATTCCAAAGTAATAAATCAATGTTCTGGTAATTATGATTTGATTATAAAAAAAAAATAAATTAATAAATGATTCGCTTTGAACAGACACCGACAAACAGCACATCTTACGTTGCTATCGAATCATTCAATATTTCCAAGTAGAAATTTTGTTTCACCTAATTAACCGGACATACTTTCTTAGGCGTCGATTTTCCCACAACTTTATTGAACAAGAACATTACCATAACGTTAAGACAATTGAAGAGCTCGAGGGAAGAAAACAGAATGAGGGGTGAGACTGCAATCAGGCTTATAAAAAAGTAAATGGAAAAGACGTAAACGGGGTAAGGGTTAGCCTGACAGGACGTAACAAAACAGCGAACGTTTCGACAAAAAGGTCCTGTCAGGCTAACCCTTACCCTGTTTACGACTTTTCCATTTACTTTTCAAGGGAAGAAAAGGCTATGTCACATTTGTGTAGTTTTGAGATATTGGCAAGGGTTCACGGTCCCCAAGTATTTGTATGCCAGGAATTATTTCAGTGATATATAAAAGTATATACATAACCAAAAAATATAAACTATTTATAAATTGTAGAAAAAAAAATAATAGAAATATTTTCTTAAATTTAAACCAAATCATTACGGATAGAATTTATATAAATCTATTTTAAAAAAATTAACGATACGATGAATTAATCGCTAATTTCTGAAGCCCTAATTTCTATATATAGACTATATCTGAATCGTTTCAAACCCTAACTTTAAATTTAAAAAAAAATCTGATAAACCTTCTCATGGCTAATATACAATTAATCTAGTATACCTTGTAGATCAGTGCTTCTCAAACTTTTTAGTGTGGAGGACCGGCAGAAATTTTGCTATAGCTCCAGGGACAGGTGAACCATTTTGCATGTACTTACGTGGTAGTTAAATGTTATTTGATTTTTATTTATTTGCATCATTTAAGGTACTCATGGCCGAGATATTTATATAGTCTATGGTATAAGTATTAGTTGTTGGAAATGAAGGATTAGAAATATACTCTTCTGTCCTTTCTTGATAACTTCTGTGGACCGGCAGCGGATGGCACACAGACCGGCACTGGTCCGCGGACCGGCACTTTGTGTAGCACTGTTGTAGATGACCGATGGAGATGAAACATAAACACTTCCGAGGTCGACTAATTCAATTTGTACATTATTAGGTGTCAGGTTATTTCTAGTTTGTTTGTTCGTTTGTTCTGTGGCAAGAGTTTGTTGATTGTTGGCAAACTTGTTTGAAGAATTAAAATGGTGAGGAGATAGTAGGTCCTAAATTATGTATTATTTAGTTTTGTAAGTGATGAGTTCAAGGAAGTTGAGGAGATCAGGAAAGGTTTAATCTAGAGTTTTTATCAAGACATTTCTCACTGTGCGGTCTGTTATTGTGTAGAATTGTGCATCCAATGAAGATCTTGTGAGTTGTTCCTATAAAGTATAAAGTCGGTACCTTAGCCCCATTGTGTTAGACTGATGCTAAACAACAATAGCAACAATAAACATACATACCCACTAACGATAAAGTTAAAAAAAAAGAAGAAAGTTGGACATCTATAAATCGAAATCAAAGGGGCCCGAAAAAAATCGACTTACGGAATTTTCGATTTAGGGAAAATTACGCCAAAAGGTGCAGAATAATCAGACAATGTTGTTATTGAGAAGGGCGAGAGGGATGGGGACAGCCTTGCCGTCTAGAAGGCTTGACAGGAAAGAGAGGCGATGTCTGATTTTTTATATGAAAGGAAGACATACTATTACAAGCCGTGAGGAGACATACTTTCCGTCTCCTTCCCCACTTTACTCCCTCCACAGTGGGACGGGGGAAGTAGGATTATTCTTTTTTAAAAGTCTCGAATCATGCAGTAAAGGGACGTGAATTAGCCTTCTTCCAGCCACTCCTTTATTCTTGTCTTGGTCATTTTTGGCATTTGTAACTTAATACCTTGTGGATTGCACTAAGATAAGAATTTGTTTCCGTTTACGTGACTCTACGAAACACGTGTTCACAAATATCTCCCTGGAATAATAACCCAAACACCTTGGAAAATTCGACTAAGGGAGGTTGGAAGGCAAAAATCTTTGAGTTGAGGAGATCTAAAATACAATTACAATTAGTCTTATGAAATTTTACCTGTACCTAGCTATTAATTCCATATAGGGAGGCTTACAACTAAGGGAAAGTTCGACTTAGTCCCACTGTATTATAGAATGGTCGCATGTTAGCGATGTAAAAAGCTTATTAAACAATTTCATTATTTAAAATAAAGCAGTTGTATTTTTTAACACAAAGAAGTACTTAAAAATATTTTTTCTTATAAAAAAGGTTTGGGAGAAGTTTTGACCCTAGCTTAGCGTATGAATACGAACTTTGGTTAGAGATTATCCGGTCTGATGTCGAGATGTTGAAACTCCTCCGACTAATTTAGTTTTATCATGTATATATTCTCAAAGCAAAACTTTAAAAAAAAAAAATGCCATATTACCCGTTAAAATATAGTATACGAATATTATTACACCAAAACTCTTTAAAAAGGCAAAGTCGGTCACGTACCGAAGTGTCTGTTGACTTTGGCTCAATTTCAAAACACCACAGACTTTTTTGGGGGGAATTTCGTTTCCCTTCTCATTTTAATGATAATTTAACTATATTTAGATTGCTATCAATCACGCCCACCAATGGTCAAAGCGATCAATTCTACAATTACCGGCTCTGAAGTATACCCCCCCCCCTCACATCAACACAAATTTAAATTTTCCATTTTAAACTTTGAGATTGTGGTAGCAACTCTACCCCACAACTTTTTATCACCCACTCACACACGCACTCACATACTAACACAGACTAACACAAACAAACACACACACACACACACACACACACACACACACACACACACACACACACACACACACACTCACACATACAAAAATACATACACACACGCACACAAACACACTAACACCTCCACTGATAGAACCACTTGCAGAGTCGGTCTCAAGAGGAAATGTAGTTCAGTTCAGTTCTGGCCGTGAATCTTGGTGAGTCGATGAAAAAATGATGAGTCTTCGGAGTAGGTGTTAAATGAAATGGAAACGTAGGACTTGGGCGATTTTCTATGAACGAATGATTGTGTTTTGTTTCATTGGCACACACGAACCTCAGCTATAAGAGGCGCTTGCTGTTATATTGCAGGAGAAAAGTAATGCACGGTATGACATTTGAGCTACGATGTGACATCTAAGATACGATATGACATCTGAGCTACGTTATGACATCTGAGCTACGACATGACATCTGAGCTACGACATGACATCTGATCTACGATATAACATCTGAGCTACGACATGACATCTGAGCTACGACATGTCATCTGAGCCACGACATGACATCTGAGCTACGACATGACATCTGAGCTACGACATGGCATCTGAGCTACGACATGACATCTGAGCTACGACATGACATCTGATCTACGATATAACATCTGAGCTACAACATGACATCTGAGCTATGACATGTCATCTGAGCCACGACATGACATCTGAGCTACGACATGACATCTGAGCTACGACATGGCATCTGAGCTACGACATGACATCTGAGCTACGACATGACATCTGATCTACGATATAACATCTGAGCTACGACATGACATCTGAGCTACGACATGGCATCTGAGCTAACATTTAGTCCGAAGTCTTAGTTCAAGAGAACTTTGTTTCTATCTAGTTTGGTGACAATTTGGTGACAGCTTGGTGACAGTTTTGGTGACAGTTCGGTGACAGTTTTGGTGACAGTTTGGTGACAGTTTTGGTGACAGTTTGGTGACAATTTGGTGACAGTTTGGGTGACAGTTCGGTGACAGTTTTGGTGACAGTTTGGTGCCAGTTTTGGTGACAGTTCGGTGACAGTTTTGGTGACAGATTTGGTGAAAGATTTGGTGACAGGTTTTGGTGACACTTTGGTGACAGAATCTATGGCAATATCAAGCGTTACAGTAAGTGCTTATGATTTTCTTCAATGTCAAATTAAATGAGAAAATTTTTTAAAATTATCATGAACTTTTCTTAGAGTTTTTTTTTTCATTTAAAGAAACAAATTAAGAGGACTCCTCGTGTGATTGCCGTTTTACTGCTGACAGTGCAAACTTATTCCCGGATCATGAGCGATTTAATTTTCATCTTACACATCTTAATGTATGATAATATCACTTGAATGATCATGATCACAATTCACAATAGTGATGTCCTACATGTCTTTAGTCAATCCTAGAATTCAAGATTCTGTTCTCGGCATCAGACGTGGTGGTCGAGAGGTAGCGCGCTCGACTGTCGAACTCGATGGTCGCGAGTTCGAATCCACGCGAAGGCGAGGATTTGTTCCCGAGGAGTCCCCGAGTCACCCAGCTCTGAATGGGTACCTAACTAGACAATAGTTAGGCGGCTGGGGTAATGCGTGGAACCCCCATAGCCGTGGCCTGTGACCGCTGCATCACTTGCCAACAGATCATCTCTCATGGTCTGTGGACGCAATTATCTTCTGCATAGAAGGAGCGTCTGTATATCTAAGATAAAGAAACTGCTCTCACACTCCACTACATTAATAGGCTATATCGTCCTTATAGCTACACGCTATCTAAAACACGAAGACAGTTATAGTCACGACTCGAAGCGCGAATATCAATATGGCGTCACTGAAAGCTCTCCAATGTTTTGTGAGCACGTGTACTGAGTGACACAAGCGACTTAGAGTTATGGCTCTTTGGAGACTCATTTGGGTTGTTTCTTTTTTTTTTTTGTTATCTCATGTTTGGAATTTTGATCTGTGTAGAGGAAAAGCTTGTGCTTTTTTTATGTGTTGTAATATTTTATCGTGTTAAGTTAAAAAAAAAAAAAAGGTTTTTTTTTTAAAGACAAATAAAAGATAAATATATTTATTTTTCAGTACAGCTATCCCAACTGACAGTTCGGTTTTGTTTAGCATAATCAAAATAATAAATTTAAAAATTGATTTTATTTTTGTTGTTGGCCCCTTTAGCGTCACTAGGGTTGGTGTCACCCAGTGCGGTAGCTGGTAGTTAATGGTGTCACTGGGGTTGGTGTCACCTAGTGCGGAAGTTCATGGTGTCACTGAGATTGTTGTCGCCCCGTGCTGGTAGTTCATGGTGTCACTGAGATTGGTGTCACCTAGTGCGGTAGCTGGTAGTTCATGGCGTCACTAGTGTTGGTGTCACCCAGTGCCCTAGCTCATGGTGTCACCCAGTGCCCTAGCTCATGGTGTCACCCAGTGCCCTAGCTCATGGTGTCACCCCCTCATGACTTACCTCAAAGACATCGTCCAAGTCTGTGTGTGCCAAATAACAGGAATTCACATAATTTTACGTCGTGGAGGCATCCCTTGTGTTGGTGTCACCCGGAACGGTCCGTGCCCCCACCCCCGCACACCCCTAGTGACGCTTCTGTTTGGCGCAATGCTTTTGTTCATTTAGAATGAAAGAAAAATAAACGGAGCTTTATAATGTATAAAGGAAAATCTATTTATTATAAAATTTATTTAGCTTCACACTCTATTGTTCTTTGAAATACAAATTACTACTGATTTTTTTTTTCGAAAAATATTTTCATCAAAGATCAAATTTAAAAAAAAAAAAAAAGAAAGAAAAAAAAAGTAGAGTTATTCAATAAATAGTTGTAATATTTATTGATTAATTATTTCAAGTTTTAATCAAATTTACTTTCATTTTACGTATTGTATTGCTATTTCATAAAAATCTTGTATTCTCTAAAAAAAAAAAAAATCACTGTTCTGAGGATATTTGACCAAATATTAACCATTGTGATTAATGCCATCCGCCATCCTATAAATAACCACATGACCCACTGAAAAACTCAAACTCAACAGTTGCACTGACAAAGAAGAAAAAAAAACGACAACTGACTTTTGTTTTTAGCCTCGGCGCCACCCCGGCTTGTGGCCAATGTTGATTGTCTGTCTGCCTGGACGGCACGATGCCCCATGTCTCTCCCTCCCCATCTCTATAAACATTGTTGGTATTGTCTGGGGCTCTACCGCGAGCTGTCGTGTCACTCGCTGGTCGCCTTCAGATTAAAAAACTGAAACAAAAATATCATTTCATCCCCCCAAAGGAATAAAAAAAAAAGTTATTTACAAAAACATGATATTAACAAATAAGTTTAGGGCTGTTAACGATTAATTTTTTTAAAATCGTAAACTTTTGAAAAAAAATCAACGATTAATTAATCGTTAATTTCGATTAAAGCAAAAAAAATATAAAATTTATGATATCATAAGTCTCACTTGTTAAACGTTCTTGTTAAAAATCTAAATAACACTGAAATGTCTCCATTATTTTTAACATACTACTCAAAAAGACAAGTGTGTTGAGATTATTGGGTTCAAGTGATGAGCGGGTCTAATTGACAATGTAACCAGCCGAGCTGAACAATTACTTACATAGAACCGAGGTAACTGGTATGCACAAAACGTTCTTGGCAAGGAATGACATTTATGGGATACGGGCCGTCCATAAAGTACGTCACGCTATTTTTAACTCCCCCCCCCCCCGGGTCATAAATCTCCCTAAAGTACATCACACTTTCGTACACAAATATATTTTTTATTAACAAAATAAATAAAATTTAACATAAAACACCGTGACGTCAAACATGGCCGGACACCCCTTCCCCCTTGTCACAAACTGTCACCCTTTCTTACACCCCTCCCCCACCCCACCCTGGAGCGTGACGTACTTTGTGGACGGCCCCCATATTGGTGTTCATTAAATTTCCACCTTTGTAGAGGGTTAATGGATTCAGGAACTTTCATCTCCATTTCGTAATGCAGTAATTCATCAGAAGAACTTTCGTCATTTTCTGTCTGTGTGTCAGACTCCTTTACCGCCATCAGCTTAATATGCATTTTGTATAAGTAGAGGCGTCACTAGGGTTGGTGTCACCCGGGGCGGTAGCTCATGGTGTCACCCGGGGCGGCCCGCCCCCTCCGCAGCCCCCCAGCGACGCCACTGTGTATAAGTAGGGGAAGTGTTAGAACCATGGTAGACATTTTGAACATTCCCGTCAGTCTAAAATTTGAAGCCATAATGTTCGAGTTATTGTCAGGAAATTTATTTATCGGCCGATATTTTTAAAACTTATTTAAAAATTGTTTTTTTTACTTTTAATAACTTTTAAGCGATGGGTCGATTAATGGTTATAAATAATTTAACCGTTAAAAGTTTTAACGATGAATCGAGGAATTAATCTTTAATTTCCGCAGCCGTAAAAAAATAATGTTATCAAAATTTAAGTAGCACAAGCAAAACTCTATCATAAAATAAAAAATGTATGCTTATATTTAGAGTTATATATGGCAATCATTATGTCAGTGGTAAGATAGTACGTTTTAAGATTTGGTTAGCTAATTAAATGGTAAGTAGGAATGAGTTTGAAGATACCAGACTAAGAGAAGCGATGAGAAAGGCAGCGCTCTAAAAGGTAAGTATAGGCCTATGTTTTTTTAGAGAGTTGTTAGCTAAAGTAAAATACAATTAAAAATAAGGGCTGCGAAAGTTAACGATTAATTAATCTAATTCGATTAAATAAACAATAATACGAGGGAAAAGTATGTAAGTAACAAAAAAAAAATATAAATTATCATTAAAATGTGAAAAAAAAATATTTAGAAATATTTTGTGAAATTTTAATCGACCAAATTAATTTTAATCGATTAAAAATTATATTTATTACTTAATTGTTTATTTCCGCAGCCCTCATACATATAAGAAAGAGCATACAAATACATTGGTCCCTCGGGGATTTTTAAAGAGACCA
>MUZC01000645.1:1029596-1041695 GCA_002072015.1 Radix auricularia | reverse complement strand
ACTTACAATGGTGAAACCTCTAAATACTTACAATGGTGAAACCTCTAAATACTTACATTGGTGAAACCTCTAAATACTTACAATGGTGAAACCTCTAAATACTTACAATGGTGAAACCTCTAAATACTTACATTGGTGAAACCCCTACATACTTACAATGGTGAAACCTCTAAATAACAACATTGATGAAACCCCTACATACTTACAATGGTGAAAGCCCTAAAAACTTACAGAAGAAACTATCAAAATATAATACGTGAAGTGAGTTGAAAAGCCACCCTAAAATAAATTATTAGGAATTCACCATCTGCTCTGATTGCGGTGTGACATTTAATTTTATTCCATAATTATTTACGCAAGTGCGTGAAAAAAAACAACAACAACGTTTTGAAGGCTACAGGTTTAAACATGAATAAATGACGTCACGCACCTAGAGGGGAGGGGGCTCCACATATTTTTGACATTGTGTGACGAGGGGGAGGGGGGTGTTTGAGAAATGTGACATCACATCAAAACTCACAACTTTTAATAAAAGTTCCACTTAAATATTTGATTTCTTACAATTTATCTGATGACGTTTTACATGACTTCACGCGAGTTACGATATTAGAGTGCATAAATGCATACTAAAGTGTCAAAAAAGTGATTTGAAACCAGTTTTTTTTTCACTTAGAGAATAAAGCTTTTATGGAAAAATGGGGGGTTGGGGTTGGGCAAAGCTTTGTTACTTCATATGGAGGTGGTTCTAAGTTTTTGTGGCAAGGGGAGGGGGAGGTAAAAATCGCCCTTAATCACGTGACGTCATTTAAGGATGGCCCCTAATACGTTCACTGAGACTCTCGGACAGTGACGTCATTTATGGATGGCCCCTAATACGTTCACTGAGACTCTCGGACAGTGACGTCATTTATGGATGGCCCCTAATACGTTTACTGAGACTCTCGGACAGTGACGTCATTTATGGATGGCCCCTAATACGTTTACTGATACTCTCGGACAGTGACGTCATTTATGGATGGCCCCTAATACGTTTACTGAGACTCTCGGGCAGTGACGTCATTTATGGATGGCCCCTAATACGTTCACTGAGACTCTCGGGCAGTGACGTCATTTATGGATGGCCCCCTAATACGTTCACTGAGACTCTCGGACAGTGACGTCATTTAAGGATGGCCCCTAATACGTTCACTGAGACTCTCGGGCAGTCACGTTATTTATGGATGGCCCCCTAATACGTTCACTGAGACTCTCGGGCAGTGACGTCATTTAAGGATGGCCCCTAACTAATACGTTTACTGAGACTCTCGGGCAGTGCTGTCAATCAAGCCGTGACACGATTCAGGGCCAATCAAGATCTTGGTGACAAGTATAAAAAATCATGTTAAGCCTGGTCCCTATTAGAACTCAGGACGTGTTAGCGCATTTTCGTATTATGTATCAGTACTTATGTTAGATATCAGCATTATGTAGTTATCAGTAATTGTGTTTAGATTTTAGACATATTTTTATGAATTTTCTTGTGTAATGAATATACCTGACATTTTTTTAATTTAAAAGTCATTTCTTTACATTTTAAAATTTTTTATTTTCTCTTTAATATAACTACAAGTCACCACAAATGATGAAGTAAAACTCTCTAAACTTTTACACATATTCTAATGGCGTCAACTAAAAAAAACACTAATTAATTCTTTTGCACGATTTCACACCACTCTTGAATGCTTGAAAAACTATGTATTCGACTTCCGGCAATGGCGCCCGTTCCTTGTGCCAGTGTTAACTCTCGATTCGCAAAGTTTTTTGGTAGTTTTAACGGGGTTTTTTAACGGATCGAGTAACTGAGTGTTGATGCACCAATGGCAGGTCAGGACATACAAAAAACATATATACATCATGGGTCTAGGACTTATGGATCCTGTGATCATGGTGATGACAGACAGACGGACAAAACGGGGGCAATAGCGATTTCGACATCTCGAAAATGCGCTAAGAAAAACATGAGTGGTGCGTTATTGCATGACCTCCGCCCCTCCCATCCCCAATGTTGAACAGAATTTATGTCTCGAGTGTTGACGCGCATTAGCCGAGGAATTGTCAAACTTGAATATATATCGGGCTTAGGGACATTACTATCATATTTTGTTATCAAACTCGATCTAGATGGGAAAGCACGCGACCTTTGCACCTGCCCCGTTCCCCTCGTTGTTGTGACTTTTGACGTAAATCCGACTAAGATCACGTGACGTCCTTCCTTTCATGTCGTATTCTCTTTGAACACTTGAACCGCGATGACGCACGCGATGACGTCACCGCGGAAAAACCAAACAATGGGTCAGGTTACCTTTGTCAAAGCCAGTCCCTCCCTCCCCCCTCCTCTACTCCTATACTGTTTGTGTTGTTTGGGACCATTGATAGTCTCGGGCAGTGCTTCTTAAACCTGGGTGCGATCGAATCCCAGGGGTTCCGTGAGACAGTCTCAAGGGCTCGGTGGAGGTCAAGACACATCCCCGAGTTATGTGATTCGTCATGACACGCCCCCCTTGACAAGGGTTCGGTGGATGTTTATATGAAACTGGTGGGGTTCAGTACCTCCAAAAAGGGTAGGAACCACTGGTGTGTGTGTGTGTGTGTGGGGGGGGGGGATATAATAATAGACGAGCTGACAGAGACAGGTCTGAAATTTTATCCTCAAACAAAGGGAAGTAATTGAACATTCCTACAGGAAGTTGGACTACCATAACACGATATTTAGGGAATCAAATGAACAATTTAAAAAAATGCATTGAAAGTGAAATAGGAAATGGGTTTTTATAAAATAAATATACAATTTTATAAAACCCATAAATAAATATACAATTTTAAAGTCCACGTTTCCGATGAGGGAACAAGCAGACACTTTCGTTTGTCTACCAGTGGGGAATGTGGACATACCTCGCAGCGTGAGTAAATTAGAAACTTTGGGGGAACCTTTTGGAACTTTGTTTGGTTTTCTTATACATCACATGTTCCCAGGATGTACCATACTGTACCAATAATCATGGGTCGGCTAGTACATCATACATTCTTATGCTCTCTGGATGTACCATACTGTACCAATAATCATGGGTCGGCTAGTACATAATACATTCTTATGTTCTCTGGATGTACCATACTGTACCAATAATCATGGGTCGGCTAGTACATCATACATTCTTATGCTCTCTGGATGTACCATACTGTACCAATAGTCATGGGTCGGCTAGTACATCATACATTCTTATGCTCTCTGGATGTACCATACTGTACCAATAATCATGGGTCGGCTAGTGCATCATACATTCTTATGTTCTCTGGATGTACCATCCTGTACCAATAAACATGGGTCGCTAGTACATCATACATTCTTATGTTCTCTGGGTGTACCATCCTGTACCAATAATCATGGGTCGGCTAGTACATCATACATTCTTATGTTCTCTGGATGTACCATACTGCACCAATAATCATTGGTCGGCTAGTACATCATACATTCTTATGTTCTCTGGATGTACCATACTGTACCAATAATCATGGGTCGGCTAGTACATCATACATTCTTATGTTCTCTGGATGTACCATACTGCACCAATAATCATGGGTCGGCTAGTAGGCTACATCCAGTGGCGTAGCTAGAGCTTTTGCCGCCCGGGGCGGTCTCCTATAGCCGCCCTTTAAGGGGAGTCCACAAATGACGTCACACATATGGGGGGGAGAGGGCTTGAAGTCCCATCAAAACTTGCAAATTTAAATAAAAGTACCACTTAAATATATGATTATCGAAACTTTATTTAATAAGGTTTTACATGGTTTCACACGTGTTACGATATTAGAGTGCAGCCTTACACTAAAAATATTTAAATGACAAAAAATTGATTGGAAATATGCTCATTTTCAAATAGATAATACGGCTTTTATGGCCGGGGGATCTTTGTGATGTCACATTGAAGAAGGGGTCTAAGTTTTTGTGACGACGTGTGACCAGTGGGGGCAGGGAGTGAATTGTCAGCCAAAATCGCGTGACGTCATTTGAGGACGGCCACTTAAGTCAATCGTAAGATGGTTTTTTTTATAGATTAATAAACAATAATGGATAATTGTAATTGAAAGGATGTAAATTGTAAAAGTAAAGGTGTGGAACATGTTAACCATTCCATGCCATATTTATGTAAGCATTAATAAAAGAGGTCGAATAAGATGCTTTTGTTAAAGGCCACAAGAAAGTTTTTGAGGTCGCAGGCCCCCACCCCCAAATGAGACCAAAAAAAACATATTTAAAATTTACACCCAAAATTATTAACAATTATTTTTTATTTATAAATATATGATTTCTTTTATAAACAAATAAATTGAATACATTAGTATGTAAACATATTTATACATTTACTTACCTAACTTTCATAATAGAAATCGTGTATTATTTTCTCAAAATTAAAATTATTTTTAATGCCTTGTTATATATTTAGACAATATTGCAAGATGTTGTAGTCTTAAATCACTCATTGTGGAAAGAAATTAATTTTTTTAATCAACTGCAGTTTGGAGAACCCCCTCTCACAACTAGATACACTGATAGCAGTTGTTGAAAACATTCTTAGCAAAATTATAATGTTGGGTAAAGAATGTTCCAATCTATACTATTTAATATATTTTAATAGATAAAGGGGACAACCCCCCCTGTTTTTCTAACATAATGCCTCTTCTGATAGTGTAGGTAAAGCAAGGGCTGGTCTTAAACCACTGCCACCTATGTGGCCGCAGTAGGTTCACGCTTTCTTAGGCCACACCTATTTTAATTTTCACTTATTACGCTCATCCTTACCCAAACTGGGCCCCTCGCATCCATGTTCGCATACTTAGCTGCATAAGGCCCCGCAATTGCAAACACTGGCCCTGTGTACATCCATAAAAACCTGGAACCTTTTTCCTTTAATTTGAACTTTTCTTTGTCAATGGTAATGATGAAATTTATTTGATGGTAAAGATTTTCAATTCGTAGATTACATGGTATTATGCACGAATATTTTCTTGCAAGGACATGCAACTCATCAGTGTGTTCTATTACTTTATTTTATAATTACACCTAAGAATAAAAACATTTCTCGCTGTAAGACTTCCTCTAAAGATAGAACCCCGTCTCCTGAAATTTCTCCACTCATACTTATTCTCCTTCCAGCACGGCGTTCAGTTGATATCCCCCAATTCTCTAGAATCTGTAACAGCGCTCTGTATTAGCACATAACTTTGTTCCATGAAATGGGTTGGCATCATTTATTTTTAAGAAAACGGGTTCCCATAAATTGAGATACTATTAAAAAAATTTTTTTGCAATGAACTGAGTAAAGTTCCAGCATCTGAATTCATGTTACTAGTTACAAATTCAGATGTCAATTTTTTCCATGAAATTTGAAATTTTTAAATATAGCTTTTCGAAATTATTTATGTTATAGCGATGTTTATTAACGGATAGATTTAAATATTTTCAAGTTCTTGGGCTAAATCTTAATAATTTTCCATTAAAAAATAAAAACAATAACATTATTTACGCATTCCTTTAATTGGATAGACGTAGTATTTTTAATGAATAAAATATTTTAATGAAAAACACAAATTATTTGTGCTACTTTAATGCAATAAAAACAAAATACATTTAATTTTTAGTAAGTAACCTTAAAATAGTTTCCAAAAACTGAAACAGTAATGTAAATTACTACTTGCAAGTTAAACACGATATTTGAAGCACCATGTCATGTAGGTACTTGTTAGCGCATCATTATGCGCATGTCGAAATTCCACGCAAAAACTTTCGTGGTGATATTAATAGTACATATTATTCGGCTCAGTGGTGATTTGTTGTTTTTTTTAAAGCAGTTTTCTTATAAAAGCGCCAATTGTAACGCATACCGCTTAATTTTCCAAGCAAATCAATTCCCTTTTTTGAGCGCTTTTTATTTTTTGAACGGGTGTGCGTTAGTTATAACAACCACTATGTAATCAAACAGATGTTGCGTGAATCCTTTAATTAAGATTCGAATTTAAGAGTATTTTTGTTTCACCTTGGTTTTCCCCTTTCAAGAGAAAAAGGGTGGTTGTCGGAAATGGCTCCATTTATCAAATAAATGCCCCTAAATGCCGCCCTTTAGATGAGTGCCGCCCGGGGCGGACCGCCCCCTCCGCCCCCCCCCCTAGCTACGCCACTGAGTACATCATACATTCTTATGTTCCCAGGATGTACTATACTGTACCAATAATCATGGGTCGGCTAGTACATCATACATTCTTATGTTCTCTGGATGTACCATCCTGTACCAATAATCATGGGTCGGCTAAATCATTGTGTGACAGAGTGATCATTTATTAGAACTAAAATGTTCTGAAGTACAAGTGAAGTACACACATAAATATTTCAACTTGGAAAAAAAAACACGCACATGTATTGTTTTAATTTAATTTTTTTTATTTAATTCTTAGCTGTTGAGTAATTATCCCAAAGTTATTGTCATGGCAGTCAGTGCTTTTGGGTGAATGAAACATCACGTATGAACCGGGACACCTTGGCTCAGGCTATAAATAGCAACTGACGTTGAACGTGGGACATCAAAGTAGGGGTGTCAAGCTGGGCGTTGTGGAAGTCAAGCGACAGAATGTGGGTCAAAATCTTTGTCCTGTCACGTGACTTCTGAGGAATTTCGGAGTATGTCGTCACTATCTTTGTACCGGATTTTGGGCTCCGGCTCTGGCAAATCCGGAATCCGGCCATTTTTACAAATCCGAATACGCTTCGGCTCAAACAGAATTTGACATCATACATCCGGCCAAATCCGGTTGGCCGGTAGAGCCAAAAAATATAAATATTTATAATAGCTCCGGCTCCGGTAAAAACCAGAATCCTGCCATTTTTATGAATCCGTCCGCGGCTTCGGTTTTGACCAGATTTTACATATAAATCCTGCCAAATTTCAATAATTTGAATCTGGTTACACCCCAGTTACCAACTGTATAAGATTAAATTCCGGGGCAGTCTGAGTATATATTTAACATTGGCAAATTGTCAGGGTATGTTGTAAACAGTCATCAACTTTCAGGGTATGTTTTTAACTGTGATAAACTTTCAGGGTATGTTTTTAACTGTGATAAATTGTCAGGGTATGTTTTAAACTGGGATAAACTGTCAGGGTATGTTTTAAACTGGGATAAACTGTCAGGGTATGTTTTAAACTGTGATAAACTTTCAGGGTATGTTTTTAACATTTAAAAACTTTCAGGGTATGTTTTTAACATTTAAAAACTTTCAGGGTATGTTTTAAACAGTCATAAACTTAAGGGTATGTTTTACAGTCATAAAGTTTGAGGGTATGTTTTAAACAGTCATAAACTTAAGGGTATGTTTTAAACAGTCATAAACTTTGAGGGTATGTTTTAAACAGTCATAAACTTTGAGGGTATGTTTTAAACAGTCATAAACTTTGAGGGTATGTTTTAAACTGTGATAAATGTCAAGAAGGGGATAAACTCGGCTGGCGTACCTATGGTCACGGGTTCGAATCCATGTAATGGCAGGGATCTGTTCCCGGAATCAAAGATGTTCCTAAGTCCACCCAGCTTCGAATGGATACTTGACACTATTTAGTGAAACAAAGGCGGCTGGGTAATGCGTGGAACCCTCATGGCCGTTATTAATAAACGAGAGATTGGAAGAGCTGTGCTAAAACTGTTTAATGACGTGAATTAACGATCTAAGTAAAGTGTAGTATCTCAGGATGTAAACACGTTTGGCAAACTCTCTTAAGGGCCACCCAAACTTTTATTTAGTCATTGTAAGATCTGAAGTGAGTCAACAACACACGCGACATTTAAACCCCCCATTGGCTGAAGGTTATCCTTGATACGTGTGAACATCATTTGATACCATCTTTGATCTGTGTGAACATCATTTGATACCATCTTTGATCTGTGTGAACATCATTTGGTACCATCTTTGATCTGTATGAACAATAACATTTGATACCATCTTTCACAGCTTTTGTCAGTTCCGTCATATTATGATTGCAAATCTTACTACCTGTTATTCCGGCGTACAAAACGACTTTTTAACCCCTAAAAATTTTCTCCAAAGTCCGGTGTCGTCTTTTACGCCGGCCTCCGTTTTATACTCCGTATATACGGGCATCTTCAAAGGGTTGCACTATGTAATTGATGTACTTATGATATTAGATGACGAAAAGGGGATATTTTGAGGGCATTTGCTATAAAATTATTTTACAGAAAAATCTGATTCTTTAAAAGAACAAATATTTATTTGGTGTGTGTTAAAGAGAGGGGCGGTTTTATACAGCGAAAATAGCTGAAAACCTACATATTAACAAATAAAGTCGTATGCGTACCGAATATGCGGTATGATCTTTTACTACAGTATCTAAAAAAAAACCCACAAAAACTCCGAACATCTTTAGAGTTAGAGACGTTAATAAAGTTAAGTGACGTAGCCGAGTATTAATAATTAACTGGCGAGACCTCGTCTTCAGGGGAGATCAATCTGTTCGTGTCTCTTGTCTACCAGGCAGATATCCTTTTGATGTTTTCACACTTGACCTCATGGAATCATTTCTCTCTCTCTCTCTCTCATACTCTCGTTCTCTCTCTCTCCCAACTCAACGCACAATATCGAACTTTCTCTCAAACTCTCTGTCTCGCCTGTTAGCCCGGAACTCATAATAGCTTAAATTTCAACCGCCGATTAAAAAAATCTCATTTTCACTCAGCCACTCCTGGTAGTTCAATCTAATTTTCCATAAATCTCCCTGAAGCCCTTCTCTCACCCGTTTTTCTCTTCCTAAATTCGTTGACCCTGAGTTTTTCAACAGACAACATATTGCTGGTTAGGATTGTTGATTGTTTAGTTCTTTTACCAACCGGACACAGAGTTGGGATGGGTGGGGGGTGGTCATTTCTTGGAAATAAATTCACAGTATCCCAATGTGGCGCACAGGTTGAAGGTCTCGTAAAGATATTCTGGTATATCTGAAATCGTCAATGGTTTTCGCAAAGTTTCATGAGAAAATAGGAACGAAAATGAGGCTTTTAAACCAAAAAAAAAAAAGTTTAACTAGAAATAAGGCTTCCATAATACGCATTAGGCAGCCCAAAATTATCTTATCTTATCTGATACAGACGCTCCTTCTACACAGAAGATTATTGCGTCCTACGTTTATCTATCGTTTGTGTCTTGTCCTGCGCTCTTATTAGAGTTTTAAATGATATGCTTTCGATATAAATGTCAAACTTAGAGCAATAACTGACCACTTCGTCAAACTTTTATCAGGGACTGACCAGTTGTCAAATGTTGAGATCAAAGAAGCCATTAAGTACAGTAAAGGTTAATGAATTCCATGAAAACTATTTTTAATTTACACAAACCTTCTCCTGTTAATTACATATGAGAACAAGACATCGAAATTAGTCAACTGATATCATGATCAAATTTCTTTTTGTCGTTGAACTTTTAAAATTCTTTACATTAACTCGTGGCGTCTGTTTGTTTGTCACAATAAATTTGGATCGATTTTAAACTCTATTACCTGTATCCTATCGAGCTTAAATTTCGCAGGCAGACTTATGGCGACGATAAAATGACCTATCAAAATTTCACATCGATTGCATGTACTGTAGTTAAATACATGAACATTTAGATTATTTCTATGTAACATTTAAATGTTTATGCTAGTCTCTTGCGCAGGCTTTGTTACATTGGACGCGTGGTGCGTAATATAACTAACACAATCAGTACATTTCGTTTGTCTTAAATATAAAGTAGGCTATATATAGTAAAAAAAAAAACGTTGGTTTTTGCTGTTTTTTTTTTAAATGTACATTTTGTTATGGAATCTTTAGATTCTCTTTGAACATTAAACGTAGAAGTAATATTTGAGAGTATAGAATGAACAAGAATAGAGCAGGACATTTTCTTTATACTTGGATTATATCTGTCACTTCCATTCACGGGTTGAAATTTGAGTTTTCTTACAGTTATGATTTTCTACTGTGAAATAGTCCAAATGAGATTTTTGAATAGCACGATTTATTTGTATTTTAAAACGTTTCATTGTCATTTTTAAAGCCTTTTATTTTTATGACATCTTATTCCTTCATCCAATTTCCGGAATATTTCGCTTCAGGACACAATCTGTGATAGCTTCATATGTTAACACGGCTTTTAAGTCAAGTCGACACAGAGGGTTAAAGTCTCCTGCTTATAGGGTTTCTCTCGGAAGCTTAGCGTTAGCAATTACAGTACCGTACATTTATTTATTTTGTAAATTGAATAAGCGTCGGATGCAATAATCTTCTGTAAAGAAGGCGCGTCCGTAACAGATGAGATAAGAAAAAAGCTTGGGCCCAAAACCCGAAATTTACGATTAATTAGTCGATTAAACTTTTAAAAAAATCTATGAAAATAAATTTGGTCGATTAAAATTCATTTAAAATTTTGGAACAAATTTCAAATATTTTTTCCAATTTATTAATTATTTTCTTCTTACCTAGATACTTTCCCCTCGTAATATAATTATTTATTTAGGCGTGCATGCTAAAACAAAATGGTTTTTCTTCTTTATTTCTTACATAGCAAGACGGCGTTGCTATGTTATGTCACAAAATCTGGGAGCCATGGAATCACATCAACTTATTACTTAACCGATTTCAAGAAATAATGAATCGCGAGTAAACGGGCTTCATTTTATGATTGATCGAAATTAATCGATGGAATTTTGCAGATTAAAGGTAAAAAAAAATTAATCGATGGAATGTTGCAGATTAAAGGTCCAAAAAAATTAATCGATGGAATTTTGCAGATTAAAGGTCCCAAAAAAATTAATCATTACCTTAAAGTAATTAAAGTGAGAGACTAAGATAATTATCTAAAGATAGTTTTGTTGTAAGCTACGGGGATTCTATTGATGTCTACAACTTACTTATAGCGTCTGTAATTGGCATAAAGATTGCAGCAGCTCGAAGTCACTTCATGCACTGACTATGATGGTGGCGACTATTCTTTTCTTTGTTTCCCTTGACAGGTCTTTGCTCCCAAGAAGTTTTTTGTAAGCTGAAGTAGGAGCGGCTGTCTGCTGTTATCATTTCATTGACAGCCAAAAATTGTTGTAATTATCGGCTGACAAAATACCCTTGAATTTAAGCGTCTAATTTCTAAACTACATTTATATTCAAATTAAAACATGTGAATGCGCAACTTAAGACAGAGATTTAAACATAATTTATTGAATCAATAAACTTATGTGGGTACCGACACATTTTTATTAAAGCCATGTAATCTGCGACCCCCGTGCCATTGAATAAGGTATTTTATATACATTTTAAAAAAATAGTTTTATAGTATCATTTTATTTTAAATTATGTTTAATAATTCATTTAATGCGATGGTTGAAAGTGCATGTCATTAACAAACTTCCAAAGTCTCGGATGAGTTTTTGTTAAGGCCAACCTCACCATAGTGAGTATTTTTTTAAACCAATGTATAAGTTGGCGACCCCCCAAGACATTCCTTCCCACCCACAGGTTTATAACCCGGGACACACTCTAGGTTTGTGTTATTTCATAAAGCCTATCTCTAAAACTGCTTGTGTGCTAAATTACAAGGCAACCATTTTTAGTGCAAATTTTTACAACCGAACATCCCAGATTTTATATAATCCCTTATAAACCTTTGGTGCGCTGTAATTCTAAACTGCTGCGCGGCTTCGGTCAGATATCTGCGTGGCCGCACAAACGCGCAGCTTAAGGGAAATTTGAACACAACCTATCTATCATCAATTACAAAATAAAAAATATGTTGGTCTTTTCCATTCGTTTAATTTCCTACATATTTTTAGCTAAAAATTGTCATTCGGCTGAAATTTGTTTAAATAATCTTTGTCTATTTGACATTAAGCAAAAATTGTGTTTATTGAACTGTAAGCAGGAACATAGAAATGAAACATTTAGTGTTAAATTTTATTTCTTCATTATTATTATTATTTATTTATTTATTTTTTAAAATTATTATTTTTTTTTAAATTGGGGGGGGGGGGG
>MUZC01000645.1:1015009-1029237 GCA_002072015.1 Radix auricularia | reverse complement strand
GGGGGGGGGGGGTAACAAATTGAATTAACTTGATTCCTCAAGGGCAAGCAGATTGTTATGTGCTTCAACAAGAAAGAGTGGCTTAGAACATAATAAATACACTATTTATATGTATGTATATACAAATACCGTATATCTACCCTAACAGAGGGGTGCCATACTGACTAACCGTCGATGCCCTTACGAATATGGGGCAATGCTAACGACAGTGGAGAAAAGGGGAGCGAGACTGCAATCAGGATTATAGATTAGCAGATGGATAACATGTAAACAGGGTATAAGTGAGGCTGAATGGACGTCACAAACAGGGTATGAGTGAGCCTGACAGGAAATAACAAATAGGGTGTGAGTGAGGCTGACAGCACGT
Organism: Radix auricularia; assembly: GCA_002072015.1. Lineage (NCBI taxonomy): Eukaryota > Metazoa > Mollusca > Gastropoda > Lymnaeidae > Radix > Radix auricularia. The sequence continues at coordinate 1,028,870 of MUZC01000645.1, read as the reverse complement.
CACAAACAGGGTATGAGTGAGCCTGACAGCACGTCACAAACAGGGTATGAGTGAGCCTGACAGGAAATAACAAATAGGGTGTGAGTGAGCCTGACATCACGTCACAAACAGGGTATGAGTGAGCCTGACAGGAAATAACAAATAGGGTGTGAGTGAGGCTGACAGCACGTCACAAACAGGGTATGAGTGAGCCTGACAGGACGTCACAAATAGGGTAAGAGTGAGCCTGACAGGACGTCACAAATAGGGTATGGGTGAGCCTGACAGGACGTCACAAATAGGTTATGAGTGAGCCCGACAGGACTTAACAAATAGGGTTTGAGTGAGCCTGAGAGGACTTAACAAATAGGGTATGAGTGAGCCTGACAAGACGTCACAAATAGATTATGAGTGAGCCTGACATGACTAAAAATAGGGTATGAGTGAGGCTGACAGGACGTCACAAATAGGGTATGAGTGAGCCTGACAGGACTTAACAAACAGGGTATGAGTAAGGCTGACAAGATGTCACAAACAGGGTATGAGTAAAGCTGACAGGACGTCACAAACAGGGTATGAGTGAGCCTGGCAGGACTTAACAAATAGGATGTGAGTGAGCCTGACAGGACTTAACAAATAGGTATGAATGAGCCTGGAAGGACGCCACAAACAGGGTATGAATGAGCCTGGAAGGACGTCACAAACAGGGTATGAATGAGCCTGGAAGGACGTCACAAACAGGGTATGAATAAGCCTGGAAGGACGTCAAAAATAGGTTATGAGTAAAGCTGACAAGACGTTACAAATAGGGTATGAGTAAAGCTGACAAAACGTCACAAATAGGGTATGAGTAAGGCTGACAAGACGTCACAAATAGGGTATGATTGAGCCTCACAGAAAATAACAAACAGGGTATGAGTGAGCCTGGAAGGACGTCACAAACATTCTCTGTATACATGTTAGCCATCTAAAAATCCTAACGATAGGGTGTTATCCTAAAAGAAAGTTGTTACTAAGGCTACGGAATTAAAGATTAATTACTCGATTAATAAATAATAATTTTAATCGATTAAAATTGATTTGATCGATTGAAATTCGATGAAGATTTAAGAAAATATTTCTAATATTTTGTTTTTCCAATTTGTTAATAATTTTTCTTTCTTACACACTTTACCCTCGTATTATTATTATTATTTACTTACACGTGCAAAAGTAAACAAAAAGGTTTTCCTCTATTTCTTGCATAGCAGAACGAATTCGCTATGATTCGTCACAATATTGGGAGCCATTGAATTACCGCGACTTAATAGATTTCGCGCAATATTGAATCGCGACTTAAGGGGATCTGTCAGTATTGATCTGACTGACGTTGACAACCAAATTTGTGTGTCAGTATCAATCTGACAGACTGACATCCACATTTGTGTGTCAGTATCAATCTGACAGACTGACATCCACATTTGTGTGTCAGTATAAATCTGACAGACTGACATCCACATTTGTGTCAGTATAAATCTGACAGACTGACATCCACATTTGTGTCAGTTTTGATGTGACAGACTGACATCCACATTTGTGTCAGTATTAATCTGACAGACTGACATCCACATTTGTGTCAGTATAAATCTGACAGACTAACATCCACATTTGTGTCAGTATAAATCTGACAGACTGACATCCACATTTGTGTCAGTTTTGATGTGACAGACTGACATCCACATTTGTGTCAGTATTAATCTGACAGACTGACATCCACATTTGTGTCAGTATTAATCTGACAGACTGACATCCACATTTGTGTCAGTTTTGATGTGACAGACTGACATACACATGTGTGTCAGTTTTGATGTGACAGACTGACATTCACATGTGTGTCAGTATCAATCTGACAGACTGACATCCACATTTGTGTCAGTATCAATGTGACAGACTGACATCCACATGTGTGTCAGTATCAATCTGACAGACTGACATTCACATGTGTGTCAGTATCAATCTGACAGACTAACATCCACATTTGCTTCAGTATAAATCTGACAGACTGACATCCACATTTGTGTCAGTTTTGATGTGACAGACTGACATCCACATTTGTGTCAGTTTTGATGTGACAGACTGACATCCACATGTGTGTCAGTATCAATCTGACAGACTGACATTCACATGTGTGTCAGTATCAATCTGACAGACTGACATCCACATTTGTGTCAGTATCAATGTGACAGACTGACATTCACATGTGTGTCAGTATCAATCTGACAGACTGACATCAGACGTAACGAGACGTATGTTACTCTATAGATCAGATCTGACAGACTGACATCAGACGTAACGAGACGCATGTTACTCTCTAGATCAGATTTGTATTCGCACTGGAGTAACAACTGTCACGTGCCGAGCACGTGCATACTTGAGCACACAGGGGGGGGGGCACTCGATAAGTCAATATTTGATGTGTGGATGAATGTATCGTTGTTTACATATCCTAAACGTCTGAGAGGAAAATGAAGATTTATATTGGTTGTCAATGTATACTAATTTTTGCCGCCAAAAATAACGTTTAAGTTTTAGTTTTCTATAAAGTGAATGGACTTTGTTTTTTAAAAATATTTTTTTTGGTTATAATGTTAAGCATTTCCAAACAGAAAAATGTCGTAACACCAAACGAGCACGTCATGCTAGTGGGTTGACTTGGTGAGGGCCGATACGTCATCCATGGTTGTTAAACGTCATCCATGGTTGTTAAAACGTCATCCATGGTTGTTAATGGGTTGTCTTGGTGAGGGCCGATACGTCATTCATGGTTGTTAAACGTCATCCATGGTTGTTAATACGTCATCCATGGTTGTTAGTGGGTTATCTTGGTGAGGGCCGATACGTCATCCATGGTTGCTAGTGGGTTGACTTTGTAAAAGCTAATAAAAATATTTTTTAAAAAATTTCATGCCAAATTTCTAATATTTAAGCCATTAAAATCGGTCACGTCAACCCACAATATTAAAAAAAAATACAATAAAAAAATCTCACTACCCACGAGGAGGTTTGCTTTGTAGAGACAACACATCTCCTCATGACATCACTTTAGGATGGTTTAGACAAGACGCCTGATTGTCCCGGAGACAGACAAGGGGGACAACTTGGGCCAGACAACGCCATGTTTTCAATAACTTGTTTGTTAAGCTGTCCGGAGATGATGGACTTAAATCCGTCCTTGCCACTATTTGATTACAAAGCTTTTAAAAACAAAATCATATTTGTCGAGACTAATGCACCCCTTCACACCCCATTCCCTGCTTTTAAATATATCTTCACTCAAGTCTAGTTTGTTACTTGTAAGATATTAGACGCAGTAGCGTCGCTAGGGGGGTGCGGTGGGGGGCGGGCGGCCCCGGGTGACACCAACTCTAGTGACGCCACTGATTAGAGGACCTGAAGTTTTGTGCCATCAAAGGTATAAAAGGTAAGTTGTAAGTCTAGTTTGTTACTTGTAAGATATTAGAGGAACTGAAGTTTTGTGCCATCAAAGGTATAAAAGGTAAGTTGTAAGTCTACAGAGAGTACATGTGTAGACCTACAGGATAAAAATTTCCTTGGTATAAAATATAAAAACAGTTTTAACAGTTTATTTGTGATTTTCACATCAAATGTCGACCGTACCTAAAGTCTTTCGTAAAAATCTTTTCCTTCTAAATATAAGGAAAAACAACAACACAGAAATGTACAAGTTCATATTGAACATAAGTTGTCAGTGCACAAGGGAGTGAACAAATAAAACAATAAATAGACTGGACAGGGCAGTGATAGCAAACCTCTGGCACTCGTGCCACACTCAAATCTATAGGTCGACACGCAAAGACTCATCAGCTGGCACGCGTGCCACAGTCAAGTCTATAGGTCGACACGCAAAGACTCATGAGCCGGCAGCCACTCTGCCAATTACTGGTTTCATTGGGTGTTGACTATTTCCTATAACAGAGCAGATAGTTGAATTTTGAGCACTCGAACACCAAAAGGTTCGCTTCCATTTATCTAGGTCTGTCTAACAACTAGCGGTGTACTGGAGTCAAATTTTTTAAAACGGCCGGGTTTGGTCGGATTTATAAAGTGAAATTTGGCCATAGTGGGACCGGGAGACGGATTTGTAAAAATGGCCGGATTCTGGATCTACCGGTATTGGAACCATTATATGTATATGTATTTCATAGCTCTACTGGCAAGCCGGATCAATGAAGTAAAATTCTGCCGGATCCAAAGCCAGAGCCGGTTTTGTAAAAATGGCCAGATTTCAGATTTGCCGGAGCCTGAGCAAAAATCTGGTACACCCCTACTAAAAACCACTTTAAAACATCATCCTTGAGTGCTGAGCTGCCCTTGACTCTGACGTCATGTATGCCAAGCAGCACAAATAGCTGACCAGCTCATCCCGTTACACCAGTGCTTCGCAAACGTTTTAGTAATGCGGGCCGGCAGAATTTTTTTCAATTGCATAAAGGACCGGTGAACTATTTTTACTATACTGACGTGGTAGCGAAATGTCCTCTCTTGGTAACTTTTGCGGACCGACACCGGTCCACTGACCACCACTTTGAGAAGCACGGCATTAGACCACAGGGGCCGTCCATAAATGACGTCACGCGATTTTGGCCGATTTTTTACCCCCTCCCCCCTACGTCACGCGTCGTCACAAAATCGTCGACCCCCCCTCAAAAAGTACGTCACAAAACTTTGACCCCCCCCCTAAAAAAATTTAAAAAATTCTATTTGAAAATAAGAATGTTTCAAATCATTTTTTTGTCATTTAAGTATTTATTTAGTGTAGGTCTACATTGTATAATAGTAACATGAGTAAAAGACATTAAATAAATTAAATAAATTATAAGCCAGTGATTCTCAAACTTTTTCGTATCAGACGACCGGCAAGAATTTTTCCATTTCACCAGGTACCATTGTTTTCTTTTCCCGTTTTGACATGATTTTCCCTGTACTTATTTGATAGCATAATGAACCCCTACACAGCTTAAAGGCCTATAAGATTAAGTATGAATTCGGATTGTTTTATATATTAAATTTTAAAAAAAATGTTTAGTTGCCATGGCATAGCAAGACAGCTAACGAACAATGCAGCGGAAATGTCAAAAACCATTGATGGGATTAACCTTTGCGATTAAGCTCGCGAATGTGACTATTGATATTACAAGAATCATTGCATTGTTTATAGACCTATAATATATAGATACAAGACAATTCCTCAAATTGATTTCGATCTTCTAATGACAGTTACCCTGCTAAGTAAATGCACATCAAAGGCATTTGATCTAAAATTATCACATTGATATCACATCTCATGTTTTCTAAAAATTATTAGGTATTCGCTGGAAGAGGAAAATGGCCCATTCTGTATGAACCCCACATTTGTGCAGGAAAGTAGGGTGTCATCTTGTGCATCGCAAAATACAGTAATTTTTGCAAGTAGAGGACTGAAATACTATGACATTATTAAAATATCCAACATTATCATAACTTCTAACTCCGAAGCTCACAAGTTTGTTTGTTGTTTGTTTTTTTTGTTGTTGTTGTTGTTGTTTTTTTCAATTCCTTCTTCTTCAGGATTTCACGTACTTCACACAACAGTTGTAAATATGTCACCAATAAATTATCTCATTTGGGGTAAAAAGGGAACTCTTGGGGGTAATGCTCAATCATTGTGGGCATAGAAAATTTGCTAGAATCCGCTACTTTTGGGTTAACAGTAACGTTAATATAAACTTTTATAATTTTAATATTAAGGTATATTGAAACGGTCCGTTTTTTAAAAACCGTTTAACTTTTTTAACCGGCCTTCAAAAAAAAAAAAACGAAATGTTTTAACATCCTTAGATTATATTTTATTTTAATGCATACAAATTAAGCATTGACTATAAATCATTACTTGTAACTTCTTTGTTTATAAAAAAAAGTTATTTTAAAATAATACTTTTTAAAAATAACATCTGGGGTCAAAAGGGAATTTTTGGGGGTAATGCAGACTCATTTGGGACATATAACATCCACTACACTCCACTAGATATATTCAAATACGTCATGTGTACGTGTATGCTTGGAACATATGCCCACTATTATCTTATCTTAGATATACAGACGCTCCTTCTATGCAGAAGATAATTGCGTCCACAGACCATGAGAGATGATCTATTGGCAAGTGATGCAGCGGTCACAGGCCACGGCTATAGGGGTTCCACGCATTACCCCAGCCGCCTAACTATTGTCTAGTTAGGTACCCATTCGGAGCTGGGTGACTCGGGGACTCCTCAGGCCGCGAGAGCAAATCCTCACCTTCGTGTGGATTCGAACCCGTGACCATCGGTATGACAGTCGAGAGCGCTACCTCTCGACCACCACGTCCCAACCGGTTCCTTCCAGAAAATGCATTTGTTAAATTTGTTATCTATGTAGATTTCTTATTTACGTACTATACGAAGACATCCTACTTTCATGTATATTGACAAAAGTGACAATAATCTTAATCAACATGACTTGACTGTATCAAGTATCTATTCTGTCAAAGTTAAAATAAATGCCTTAAAAACTGAGTTCTGAAGAACGTTGTTTTCTGCTTCTCTCGAATTGCGATGTCGAGAATTTGATGCATTCAATAAAGTTAGTGAATACTTTTGACTAATTTTAAATGGACACATTTATTATTATATTTAGAATGGCCAGAGGCGTTTGACCAAAAACCAATCGAAAAACTATAGCAAACTTAAAACTTTTATTATTGTATCAAATAGATTCCCCTCCCCCACCCACCACCCAAATGGATATTCGGTGTCGTTTTGACTTAAAATATCAACATATAATCCTATTCAGATCTTTTTAGACACTTGTCCTGTTTGTAAAACTCACCAGTAGCAGTTTCAGGGGGGGGGGGGTGATAACGGAAAAAAAAGTTCGCAGACTCCTGCCGCGAGTGAACGAAACTGCGGTTACATCACAAAAGCTTTGATGTCAACATCAACAACGCAGGGTTACAATTTCCTATGTTCTCTTGTGAATTATCAAACTTTAGAATTATAATTATATTTTCGTGTCTTGTTAACTTACGCCAACCGGGGTCTGATAGCCTATTGACCGGCACTTTAAGAAGCATTGAATTTTTTTTTTAAAAAGTCATTAAATAAATTTTAAGTGACCAAATATTTCAGTGGAAGTTTTATTTAAAGTTACCCTTTCGATGTGACGTCACATTTCTTCAACCCCCCTCCCTCCCCCACGTCACGCATCGTCACAAAAGTGGGACCCCCTCCCCCCCTAGGTGCGTGACGTCATTTATGGACGGCCCCACATCCCTGCGTTCAACTTCCAATAAGCGTCACGTGATCACGTCGACGGACCCCCACTTGTGACGTCACATTGGATCTAAAGGCTGCCCCTGGTTCCTGAGCCCAGTAAGTAGTTCTAGTTTCTCGGCGCTGTTCGTGGGTCATGACGTCACAGTCCCTTCACATACCACCGAGCCCACGACGACAGTTGTTTCCCCCAAGTCACGTCTTCTCGTCTGCTGACTTGAGCGCCCGGGAATCTCCTTCAGAAAGCTTTGATATGATTTCAGCACGAAACAGGTTTCTATGGGAACTTAATCATACGTCTACGATCAAGGGCTTTCCTCTCACCCCCTCCCTCAACAGCGCACGATGATTGCTGGAAAGTTCCAAGTTCCACTGTTTTTAATGGTAATCTTGTGTAGTTCTGCCTTCAAAAGTTAGCAGCAGTAAACTTTCTTTGAACTTTTAAAACCAAGTTGCCGTAAAGCTTTTATTATAATGCAGCTTTTAACTCGCATAAAGACTTTGATGTTAGGCAAGATGTCGATTTTAAAAAAACAAAAACAAAACAACAACAACAAAAACAACTTACTTTGATATCTCATCATCTTTGATATCTCACCATCTTTGATATCTCACCATCTTTGCTATCTCACCATCTTTGAAATTTCATTATCTTTGATATCTCACCATCTAAGTTTTGATGGAAACTTGGGACCTTAAGGCACACACACTTAATCAAACCGATCATTTATTGGAAACTGTGGAGATCGATCGTGTCGTGTATAAAAGCGCCACTAACTTTGAGACATTAATTTAACCTTTCAGTCTGGTCAAATTATTAACGATCAGAGATTTTAAAATTCTCAGGCGACGCTAAAAAGGTCACATCCATTAGGGCTCGCCCGTGACGGAGCCCAAAGCACCGGTGTCCGAATATATCGATACAATTGATTTTGGGAAAAAACAACTTTCTATGAGAATTTATATATATTTTGATAAAAGCGTTTTTTTTAATGAAATCTGAGGACACATCAAAAATTACTTATCATTCTTTAGTCTCGAATACTTTAGTAATTCTCATACTTAATATAATTTTTTATAGTCGCTAGTCGCTAGCTAGCATATTATAAATAACTGCCCAAAATATAGGTGTATCCTGTTTGAGTCCGTCATGTAGCGCACAAAAATAATTCCAGGAAAGCTCATAACCAGATTTTTTTATGTAACAATTTTTACTTATGATGCTCACCGCAGTTGTAGCTATTGTGTTCATTGAAGTAGGCAAAAATTTCACCTACAGTTGTGATTGAAATATTTTGTTTTTGTTCAGTTAGACTCAATTTGTTTGTGTGGATTTGGGGAGGGAGGACATTTTTAAAAAAACACTGTGTTGCCCACTGTGCCCATTCTTTTACCACTTCTGGTGCTGCCCATAAGGGCACTGTCATATCGGGCTCTGTATAAAACAAAATTATTAGTTAAAAAAACCCCGTCCAATCGCTAATCTGTGTTGGTAAGTGTGAGTGTGTGGGGATGGTGGTGAGGACTTGTAATGAGATATACATAAATCGAAAGCGCCAATGGCTAGAGATCCTAAATGGGACATAAATATGTCACTGTGAAGCCCTATGCGGTTCTTGCTTGGCCTTGGTGGCTTACTACTGTTCAATTCTCATCCAAAATTTTACAGTGATATCTAACTACGGCACATTGGTCTGAGGAAGTTCTGTCTTGTGAGCTGTATAAATAAAGAACGTAGTGTAAGTGTATGGTTCAAATGTAGACACCAAATGTGTAGATGATCTTATGATGTTATATTAGTAGAAAAATAATTGCATAGCTTTGTCTTTTTTTTATTAAAAAAAATCCTCTAGTGCCAATTATTTTAGCTCAGCCATTTTGAGATCAAATTTTAAAACATTTATTCCAATGAAATAAGGCGCCTTACTCTGCGAGTTATTGAGTCCATGGGGAAATTCATTGCTGTTATGGTAGAACACTCATTGAACTAAAACTGTATTTAACTATTACTAATTCAATCAGAGATCGGAAACACATCTGACAACTGAATTAAAACTTATATACGTAACCGAAATAGTTTTGACACAGTCAAGATGCAAAAGATTTCATAATATTCCATAGACTAAAACTGACACTGAGCTAAGGCTTAGAATAAAATATTGCTTTTTTTTTTTTGGTCTGGTCAGGGTTAGCCATGGAGACGAACACAAGTTCCGGTGTGGAAGATTGGCTGGATTCGCATGCAGACGAGATGCAGGACTACTTCCTAAAGCATGCTGACGTCACTTTGGTCAACAAATGGTTGCTGGCTCACGGATTCAATCAACTCCCAGAGTTCAGTGCGCCCATTAGGAATAGCTCTTTGTCCAATTTAAGGTATGGCATTTCAATCTCAGTGATTAATAGGTGGTTATGTTATTTTTGTCGATGCTTACTAGATGCCATCTTTGCCACAAGTTTAAACTTGAAGCTCTATGGAACTTGCTATTTAAATTTTGAAACAACTGTGATAAATTCACAGATAATCTTCAACTTATGTTTTAAGCATTGAGTCTTTTAAAAAATACGAAGAGCAATTAGAGTCAGTCTCTGAGTTTAAATTAGCAACTCCATTTCAAGAACATTTTCCAAACTCAAGGCCCGCGGACCATATTCTGTCCGCTGAAAAATTACACCTTGCCCGAGAGATCATAACCGGATAACTATGATATCTGGCCTGATTTATTATTATTATTATTTTTATTTTTTTTTGGGGGGGGGGGGGATTATTTAATTTGAATTTATTTTAAAGGCCTTGAGATGTTAAGTACAAGACAAGTTCTTTTTGGCATCTTTGACGAAAGAGACAATTTTCCTGGTATAGCGAACATGAAAGTATAGATTGTTCGATTTTTTTTTTCTTCTAAAATTGAAGCCATGTAAAGGACAATATTGATTCAAGTGTTCAATATCCACTAAACTTATTTGTTTTATTATTCGTCCCTCGTATGGAATGGCAGGGTGACTAAATACGTATTGAGTTGTAGTAGGTGCCCTACAGTGTGCCTCTACACTTCACAGGGATTGTCGTTCTGTGAATAAGCGCCGGAAGTGATTTTAGAGTTTGTTTTATATTACGTGGTCAAAACTCGCCCTTTGTGCTAGTGATTCTCTTCACATGTCTAGATTATATTTTGGACACGATGCCACGCCCAGCACATATCTGGTCACGTGACTCGAGCTCTTCTTTAATTAGTGAGACGAAACGATACCACGAGACCAAGCAGCTTCATAGTTCGTGGTAGAGGGCGCTGTGTACCACGAGACCAAGCAGCTTCATAGTTCGTGGTAGAGGGCGCTGTGTTGCTGAGTTATATATTTTTGGATTGGTATTTTGACACACAAAAAATTAAAGCCCTTAAACAGTCTCTTTGTAAACTTTACCGGCAAGGAGCAACGTTTAGATTTTATGAAATATTTCATGAAGGGACCTTTTCTGACTCATCGCTCAGATGACCTTTTGGAAATAATTCATGAAGGGATCTTTTCTTACCCATCGATTCCCTCACGTAGATGACCCTTATATAATATTTCACGGAAGGACATTTTTCTAAAACATCATTCAGATTACCCTTATGAAATATTTCATGGAAGGACCTTTTCTAAATCATCACTCAGATGGCCCTTATGAAATATTTCATGGAGGAACCTTTTCTAACTCATCGATCCCCTGGTTCAGCTGACCCTAGCCAGCAGACTTCGGAATTGCAAATGGCAGCGTCCTTGTTGTGCAGCGTTGCCTCGAGTGTCCTTAAAGTGCACGGGAATCACCAGAGTGGCGGTTGAAATGTCAAGGTCAGGGTGTTGTGACACTTGATTTGAATAGAACCATCGACGTGATATTTGGGCAGACGATAATCTGGACGGGTCTCCGAGCCTGATGGCTGTCACACGTTAATCTACCGAGTCTGATGGCTGTCACACGTTAATCTACCGAGTCTGATGGCTGTCACACGTTAATCTACCGAGTCTGATGACTGTCACACGTTAATCTACCGAATCTGATGACTGTCACACATTAATATACCGAGTCTGATGACTGTCACACGTTAATCTACCGAGTCTGATGGCTGTCACACGTTAATCTACCGACTCTGATGGCTGTCACACGTTAATCTACTGAGTCTGATGACTGTCACACGCAGTGGCGTAGCTAGAGCTTTTGCCGCCCGGGGCGGTCTCCAATTTTCCGCCCTTATAGGGGACGTCCATAAATGACGTCACACATGGGGTGGGGGAGAGAGAGGTGTCCCACATTTCAAGTCACATTAAAACGCGCAACTTTAAATAAAAGTTCCATATATGATTACCGACACTTTATTTAATGAATTTTTACATGGCTTCACGGGTGTTACGGTACTAGAGTGCAGCCTTACACTAAAAATGACAAAAAAATTGAGTGTAAACCTGCTCATTTTCAAAAATTGAAAATACGGCTTTTATGGCCGGGGGACGACATTTGTGATGTCACGTTGAAGAAGGGGTCTAAGTTTTTGTGACTACGTGTAACCAGGGTCAGGGGGTGAAAATTAGCTAAAATTGCGTGAATTCATTTAAGGACGGCCACTTAAATCAATCGTATGATGGTTTTTATAAATAAATAATCATTAATAAATAATTTTAATTGAAACAATTACATTGTAAAAGTAAAAAGTGGGGAGTATGTTAACCATTCCATGCCAAGTTTATGTAAGCATTAATGAAAGAGGCCGCATATTTGTACACATTTTTAAAAAATACAAAATTCTGTTTTTAAAGGCCACAAGAAAGTATTTGAGTTGGCAGTACCCCCCCCCCCCCCAATGATACAAAACATAATCCAAATTTACAGCAAAAAGAACATTACAACTTAATATGCTCTTATTTTTAAATCCTTTATATTAACTTATGGTGTCTGAGCCCGTGCGACCGACCGTGCGTGCGTGCTTGCTTGCCGAAAAAATTGGAATCGATTTTTAACCCACTTTCTCGTAAGCTAGTGAGCTGAAACTTTGCAAGCAGACTCATGCCGATGATAAAAACGATGTCTCAAAATTTCAGAATGATCGAATGGACAGAAATAGAATTATTGAATTTGTAAATTATTTTATTTATCTCTTTATATCATGTTAATTTTTTTAGATATAGTGTTGTGGTGCATATTATGTTCAACAACCTTTCTTATCGCGCAATGAGGTGCAATGAGGTGTATTGTCAATACATTTTTTAAATATATTCATGATCGGTGCGCATCACATTAAAAATGTTATAGATCTACGAGACATAACTAGAATTTCGTATTTTCGGATTGTTTTACTCTGCGTGTTATAATTAACATCCTTATAGCTATGTTTCGTATTTAAAGGATTTAGAGTTTAAAAAACTGTTGTTTTTTTACGAGTTAAAAAAAATATTTATAAATATATGCTTTTTTTATATAAACAAAGAAATTGTATACATTAGTATGTAAACATATTTAAAATTTACTTACCAAACTTCATAGTAGAGAAATCGTGTGTTATGTTATCAAAAGTTAAATTATTTGTAATATCTTGTTCTATGGACAATATTGCAAGATTTTGTAGTGATGTAGTCTTAAATGACTCATTGTAGAACGAAGATAATTTTTTTTTTTAATCTTTAGTTTGGAGAAACTCCCTCACAACTAGATACACTTATAGCCATTGTTGAAAACATTCTTAGCAGAAGTATAATGTTGGGTAAAGAATTGCCCAATCTATACTGTTGTATATATTTTAATAGATCTAGGGGGCATTCCCCCCCTCCTTTTTTATAACATAGTGCCTCTTCTAATAGTGTAGGTAAAGCCAGGGCTGGTCTTAAACCACTGCCACCTATTCTGCCGCAGTGGGTCCGCGCTTTCATATGCCCCACCTATCTTAATTTTCACTTATTATCCTTATTAATGCCTTATCCTTACCCAAATTGGACTCAGTGCATTCCTTTTTCGCATAATAAGCTGCAGAAGGCCCCACAAATGCTAAGCCAGGCCCTGTGTACAGTCATAAAACCCTGGAACCTTTTCGTTCAATATTGAAATGTTCTTTATCAATGATAATAAAGAAATTAATTTGATAACATTTTTCAATCAGTAGGTTACATGGTATTATACACGAATATTTTCTTGCAGGGACATGCAACTGATCAGCGCGTTCTATTATTTTCTTTTATAATTATATCTTAATGATAAAAACATTTCTTGTTGTACGACTTGATCTAAAGATAGAACCCCGTCTCCTGAATTTTCTCCACTCATACTTTTTATCCTTCTAACTCTGCGTCAAATGATATCGCCAACTCTCTATAATCTATAACTATAACAGCGTTCTGTATTAGCGCACAAAGGGACGTCCATAAAGTACGTCACGCTCCAGAGAGGGGAGGGGGTGTAAGAAAGTGTGAGAGTTTGTAACAAGGGGGGTGTCTGGCCATGTGTGACGTCATGCTGTTTTATGTTAAATTTTATTTATTTTGATAATTTAAAAAATATTTTTGTA
>MUZC01000645.1:993107-1014896 GCA_002072015.1 Radix auricularia | reverse complement strand
ATTCTATAGCAAAGAAAAATATTGCATCGATAAGAGTAAAGTTCCAGCATCTAATCTCGTTTTACTAGTTACTTCTTCAGATGTCAATTTTCCAAAAATCTTGAAATTGTTAAGTATGTCTTTTCGAAATTATTTATGCTATTGCGATGTTTATTAGCGGAGAAATTCAAATATTTTCCTGTTCTTGGGCTAAATCTTAATAATTTTCCATTAAATAGACGAATTCAAATTATTTACACATTACTTTCATTTGATAGGCGTAGCATTTTTAAAGAATAACTGAATGTTAATGAAAAACGCATGTGTGTGCTACTTTAATGCAATAAAAACAAAATAAATTTAATTTTTACCAAGTTAAACTATCTTAAAATAATTTTCTAAAACTGAAACAGTAATATAAAATTACACAATAATTGGACCACCATGTCATGTAGGTACTTGTTAGCGAATCATTCTGCGCATTTCGAAATGCCACACAAAAACTGTAGGGATATTAATAGTACACATTATTCGGCCCAGCGGTGATGTGTTGTTTTTTTTGTGCAGTTTTCTTATAAAAGTGCCATTTGTGGCGCATACTGCTTAAAATTTTCAACCAAATCAATACCTTTTTTAAGCGACTCATGATTTTTGAATATGTTTGCGTTAGTTATAACAACCACTATGTAATAAAACAAATGTTGCGTGAATCCGTTAATTAAGACTCGAAATTAAGAATATTTTTGTTTCACCTTGGTTTTCCCCCTTCAAAAGAAAATGTGCGTGTGTCAGAAAGGGCTTTATGTTTTAAATGCCCACAAATGCCGCCCTTTAGATGAGTGCTGCCCGGGGCGGACCGCCCCCTCCGCCCCCCCCTAGCTACGCCACTGGTCACACGTTAATCTACCGAGCCTGATGGCTGTCACACATTAATCTACCGAGTCTGATGACGTTAATCTATTTACTTGGCAATTAATATTTTGTGTATTTCGGGAGTGTCAGTTGTTTGAAAACAATCGGGAGTTAGTTATATTGTTAAAAGTCATTTAAAGCAAAACGTGTGTAAGTCGAAACTGTTAGAATAGATGTTGATTTATTTCCGTAATGAAATAAAAATATATGTTAGAAGAGATATGATAACATAAATAAGAAGAGAAATACAGAGGGAGACAGGGAGAAAGAAGGGATGAAAGTAAGAGAGAGAGAGAGAGAGAGAGAGAGAGAGAGAGAGAGAGAGAGGGGGGAGAGAGAGAGAGAGAGAGGGGCATTGAATTAAATATAGAACAACAATCATAGCTCAGAGTAAACAATTACAGTGATGTGTCAGAGAAAGAGAGCGAGAGAGTGTGAAAGAGAAGAAAGAATTTACGGTTTGAGAGATCTGGCTTAAAACAGAGAGATTGACATAGATACTAAGCTCCTGTTTATTGGGTACTTTCCGTGGTCACGAGAGCATGACGGGAAGTCCGCCATCGGTTCATTTGGTCGACCTTGACATTCGATCACAGTAAAGAAAAATCATTATTATCATTCAGAGCCGATCTTTGTTTATCTGGGCCAGCGAAAGCGAGAGAACACCGCGGTCAGACTCCAGATTGACGTCCGTTATTGAAGCCCTGTGCACAGCAGCTGCTTGCCCTGTATTGATATTTAGTAACAGCCGTGAACTAATTTAGTCTCAACTGTGATTGCATGTATGTAGTTAACTGACAAGACATTAAATTATATTCGATGTATGAAGACTTTGGCAAATTCAATTTTTTAAAGTATTTTAAATTCTCCTGGTCCCATTTAAAATAAAATATAAAGTCATATAAATTATATTACGGAATGTCCAAAAATTCATACGTGTAACTTTGTTGTTAATATCTCACATGTGCCACGAACTACTAGTAACTAGATGCACTGTTAAAAATTTACCCCTCTGAAGTGTCAGGGCCCATATGGTGCGTAACGCTATTTTTGACCATTTTAACCCTTACCCCCTGTCATTAACTGTCACAAATCTTGGAACCCCCCCCCCCATTGTACGTCACATTTTAGAACAATGAAAGAAAAATAATTAAAAATTTAAAAGAAAACACTGTGACGTCACATATGGCCAGACACCGTTCCCCCTGTCACAAAGTGTCAAACTTTCTTACGCCCCTCCCCCTTCCCCTGGAGTGTCACGTACTTTATGGACAGCCGTAAATACGTTAGGATTAAACAAAATAACAAACTTGCGTGCATTGCATCAATTTTTAAAGTAAATTTCATAACACAGAAACACATATATTATTTTTAGCCTTATCAAAGCTTGCTGTGCGGTAACTCTGAACTGCCGCGCGGCGTCGGTCAGATATCTTAATGACCGCGCAGTTGCGAAGCTTAAAGTTAAAGTGAACATTTATTTTCCGTTTTTTACAGCAACGACAGCAGCAACCCTTCATCCCCCGTGGACACCCGCTGCAACGATTCGGGGTTCTTCGACTCCACGCGTCATCAAAGGTCAAATTCCAAGAAACACTTACGTCACGACTATGCAAGGTCGAAGAAACGGAACATCTTCCGGACATACGAACCTAACGGCGGAGAGTCAACACTGGAAAGTAGACGGAACAGCCTGAAGGAAATGCGGCAGTTCCGTTCACTCCCACCGACTTCTGTAAATTTATTGAGCATGCTGATACAGTCGAAGGTACATGTAGATATATTTTTTAAAATATTAATTATCTTTAGGGAATAATTGATATGAAAGTTTTGGCTTGGGGCTCATGCTAGAAAATAGGTCGTTTATTTAAGCCTGCTATTTTAAAATTTCTTAAATTAATTTCACATTCTTGTATGACTGTCGTGATCTTTTGGTCTCGTGGGGAAAAAAAAAATTAAATTAACCCACTTCCCGTGATCATATTCAGCTAAAAATTTCCTCATAGACCTTTGTCACCTAACAATGCATTATATCAAAATTTCAGATCGATCGAATGTACCGTAATTAAATAAATCACTTTTAAGTTCACCTCTATGTAACATGTAAATAAATTTTTGTGCCAGTCTATCGCGCGGTGTGTATTATATTGAACATAATCAATAGTTTTAGTTAGGTCTTATAAATAAAGGATTTAAAGTTTTAAAAAAAGTTTTTACGGGTTGCTTAATTAAAAAATTATTACGGATATCACCTTCCTTTTTTATTAAAGACCTATCGTGTAACTCTTGTGACTAAGAAAACGCAAAAACCCACAAATTCTGACCCTGCCTTATATTCTGCACTCTTTCACGTGCCCTAATATAACTTTAAGCTCTGCAGCTTAATTTCACGCCAGTGTAATACCGGGTCCCCAAGCCATTGTCCCACAGAGTCCCCCAATCCATTGTCCCACAGGGTCCCCCAATCCATTGTCCCACAGGGTCCCCCAATCCATTGTCCAATCCATTGTCCCACAGGGTCCCCCAATCCATTGTCCCACAGGGTCCCCCAATCCATTGTCCCACAGGGTCCCCCAAACTATTGTCCCTCGAGCTTTTCATATGTTTGCCTCCCCCCCCCCCGTTAGGCTAAAGGATAAGCGCACCTTTTCCTGCGGCTCCTTCACTCATAATGTCTGGTCCTTCCGTGAACACTTGCACATGGGTTTCCGCCAAGCTTTTAATCGTCTCAAGGGCAGCCACTCTCTGTCCATATTGAAGCATGCTTCTCATAATTGTCGTGTCTATCAGTGACAGGTATATTCTGGGATGCATTGCTTCTAGACATTTGTGGAAATACATCAATTGTCTAGCGGGACAAAATGATCAATGATATTACAGAAGCCGTGTCTATCAGTCACAGGCGTATTCTGGGATGAATTGCCTCTAGACTTTAATGGAAATACATCAAAGGTCTAGCGGGACAAAATGATCAATGATATTACATGAGATCGTACATCTTTATCTCTCTAAGGAGACTTTGGGATTTTTCTAGCTTTGGGTTTTTAAATTAAAAAAAAACACAAATTTTTTAATGTTAAGAGTAAAATGAACTCGAAACATATTATATCTTACCATGAGCTCATTTTTTGGTGCAACGTGGGGGAAAGTTCTATCTAGATTCATGGGGAAAGTTCTATCTAGATTCATGGGGAAAGTTCTATCTAAATTCATGGGGAAAGTTCTATCTAGATTCATGGGGAAAGTTCTACCTAGATTCATGGGGAAAGTTCTATCTAGATTCATGGGGAAAGTTCTATCTAGATTCATGGGCAAAGTTCTACCTAGATTCATGGGGAAAGTTCTACCTAGATTCATGGGGAAAGTTCTATCTAGATTCATGGGTAAAGTTCTACCTAGATTCATGGGGAAAGTTCTATCTAGATTCATGGGGAAAGTTCTACCTAGATTCATGGGGAAAGTTCTATCTAGATTTATGGGGAAACTATTTTTAAAAAAAATCTGAAAGACTTTTTTTCCTTCACTATGTAGCAATAGAGATAACATTTTATTGTTGGTGCTTGTTAAGTGAAGACTTTTTTCCTTCACTATGTAGCAATAGAGATAACATTTTATTGTTGGTGCTTGTTAAGTGAAGACGTTTTTCCTTCACTATGTAGCAATAGAGATGACATTTTATTGTTGGTGCTTGTTAACTTTTTGATTAGGTCATCAATGTTGAATTAAAATTTTTAGTGACAACCAAAACAATAACAACAAAGTTGATACCTCAAAGGCTACAGTTGGGCAATAGAAGCATAGAAAAATGGCTAAGAGATCATTTCCGTGAGAAATGGCTTGAGGGCTGGGCAAATGGGAATTCGGCCAGGAAGGTATACCAGAGAAGGCCGCGACCGAGTAACGGCGACCCCTGGTGGAAATTTGAACATAGTAATCATAGTAATAACATGGATGAGGTCTGATCATTGTCCAATACGAAGCTACTTGTAAAAGTTTGACACCAGAAGGTAACTGGCCTGTCGATTGTGGGGCTACCCCCGAAGAAACGGTGGCCCACCTACTAGACGGTTGCCCCGAGTTGGGCGGGGTTTTACAAGGTGAGGTGCGGAACCTGGCGAGGACTACCTCTATGGCAATGCCCACTTGATGAGGCTCGCTTGCGATATATTGAACCGGGTCTTAAGAGCTCAACGGCTAGACCCAAAAAAGAATATACATTCACTAGCTGGACAATAACAAGAAAGTTGGTGCCTCAATGACTACATTTGGACCATAAATAAAATATTAGGGCTGTTATCGATTAAATTAAATTTAATCGTTAACTTTTGAAAAATTACCGATTAATTAATCGATAATTTTGTTAAGGCTAGAAATAAAGATGTATGACGTCATTAAACTGAAAATTTCAAGGGAAGTAATAAAAACAGGAAATTGATATTTTTATTAAGCTATTTCTAAAACATAGTTAATGAAAATAAGTTAAATAACGTATTAAAGTTTAGGCACTTGAATGAAAATTTCTAATTAATTTTAAAATATAAAAGTAATACAGCCATATAGAATTTGTTTGATGATTAACAAAAAGATAAAAATCAACTTTTTATCCCAAGTGGTTTAAAAGTTATGTGTTTTTTTTCTAAGACCTCATAATCACTTTTTTTCACTAGGTTGTTTTCCTTCACATTTTGTGCATTTAATTTAATTTAAAAGATATAATATCGTTAGGAGATATATTTTAAATATAAGTAGCTCAATATAAAATGTATGAATTTAAATTTTGTTATTGTTAAATAATTAAAAACAATGTTTCTTTAATATATATGTCATTGTCCTTATAAAACAGGTTATTTTAGAGTCTGAACCGTCACATCTCCTGCAACGGAGAAGTTTGTACGTAGAAAAAATAAATAAATAAAAACTATTATTAATTATTTATTAATAAATCGATTTTTAAAAAAAATAACATTTCTTTTATTTTAATCACAATTTTATCGATTAAAATAATTTTAATCGATAAAATAGTTTACCGATTAATCGAGAAATTAATCTATAATTTCCGCAGCCCTATAAAATATATAAAATTTCAGTTGCCAAGTGTTCAGCTGACAAATAAAGAAGACGTCAAAAGATGAAATGATCATCCATGTTGCATGGTGCAATGTGTTACAGACTTGGCGATCACCGCATCCGGACTTTTTCCTCACCCCCTTGCCATTTACAACAATAGTTTGCAAAGATCCTATCACCAGCCATTAGACTGCTGGTCTTGATGTCTTGATCTTTGTTTCTTGATGTCTATCTCGTGTGCCCATTGTCTTGGGCCGCCGGCTCACAACAACTCTGTTGATAGGTGGGGTTGGGGTTGGGGTGGGATTACGTATTGTTTAGCAGGGTGGAGGGGCATTGGTAGAACTGATCTACTGGCCTTGTTGTGTACATGGAAAAACGGGGGGGGGGGAGTGTTCTCCTTTGTAAGATAATTGTAAAGAGAATGTACTGTAAACAAAGAGATCAATACAAGGCGAGGAAATGAAGGGAAACAGACGAGAGAAGAAAAGGAAACATCGATGATTGATCGTTGTATATTTACTGTTAGTTTACTCTTGACCTTGATACTTACTCTGTCGCGTATTTAGCGTTTACCAAAAACAAGATTTTATTTCTGTTAGTGGACCCTCGTGTTAGCCGTAACCTTTGCTAACATAATGAACAGTATAGGTTTATGCTAGACATCAAGAAGTATATAGATGGCTTTTTTTTGGGTTTGCTTTCACTTTTATACCTTAATACTTCCACGCATCATTCCCGCAAGTCTCACTATCTAAATTGCGTCATCAGCTTTACATTTTTCTATTCTTTGCCTTGGCTTGCGATAAAATTTTCACTATCTACAATAATACGCACCACGACACTCTATCTCAAAAATTAACGTGATACATAGAGATAAATAAAATAATTTAAAAATTCAATAATTTAATTACAGTACATTCGATCGTTCTTAAATTTTGATACATCATTTTTATCATCGTGCGAGTCAGCCTGCAAAATTTCAGCTTGCTAGCTTACGAGGAAAGTGGTCAAAAATCGATCTAAAGTTTTTTCGGCACCCATCGCTCGGACACCACAAGTTACTATAAAGGATTTAAAAAGAAAAGTTACTGAAAGAGTATCGCTGAGTAGCGAGTCATTGTACAATAACTTGAAAACAAAGCCCAAAATTCACAAAATAAATAAATGTACCTAACTGTCTAACATTTTCCAAGGCTATGTCTAACTCTGCACGTACTTCTGTGTGTGTGTGTGTGTGTGTGTGTGTGTGTTTGACTGTTATTAAATGCAGCAATTACGAATGTGTTATAGATTTTAAAAGAAAAGAAAAGAACAACTTTCCACTATTATTTAAAGGAAAAAAAATGAGTTTTAGATTTCTTATGGTAAAGAACATTAATTAACACTTTCATGCAAGTATCTGAGTCACACATGAGCTTATTACCACAGAGGGGGGGTCTTGCTGAGGGCGGATTAGTTGAGGATACGTGGTGTTATAAATAAGGAGCTCTAGATTATAATTATCCTGTAATCATACATCCGTCATAGCACATCTTTAAATACCATCAAGCTAGTATCCAGACCATCTTTATGCGCAATTACAAAGTAAATTTTGTTTGTACTAATTAATGCAAGGAAATCGATTCTTTTTTTTTTATGACTATGTCATTAACTTTTCTTTTCTTGTATTGCTTACACGATATTTCAAAACATCTTCAAAAAAAAAAAAAAATTCGTGAATTTCTTAAAGTACTTTGTTAGAGTACGTCACGTCTGTTCGACTCTGGTTTTGTTAGGGGTAAAAAAAAAATAAAACAACTAAATCTTTGTTAGTTTTAATGAGAAACTTCAAGGATGATGGTTCGGGTGATCTGTCATTAGACCAAAGTCAATAATGAATAGATTTCTTTAATCAGAGGTTTCATTTGTGAAAGAGTTTGAGCTGGGGAGGGGGGTGGTGAAGGGGCGATGGACGTCTTTGTGACACGGACATCGGGTTGTTGACATGCGGGTATAAAACAACGTCCTTTAGGATTTCCCTGTTAAACCCAAACCGATGCGGGAGAAAGTTGACCCAAAGGAAATAAGAAATAATCCCACGCATTTAGACACCAACGACCAAAACTAACGTTACGAGCTGCAGGGACTCGAGTATCTGCTCTTAAACAAGAGCAAGATCAAAGCTGCGCACTGTGCGTGCACCATGTGCACAGCTTTGATGCCATACTCGTCACTATGCTTTATATAAAAGTACATCTTATCTTTTACAGACGGTCCTTCTAGACAGAAGATTATTGCGTCCTACGCTTATCCTCTAACTTATTGGCTTACAAAGTACTTAGCATTGTTAAGATTAATGAATTTTAAAAGAATCTGACCATAGTCAGCGCGAACAGGTTGAGAACCGCTTGTTAAAATCGTGGTTTGTTCAGTTCTTTGAGAACTGACACAAGTTTAAACCGGATAAATCGCAGTCATGACTTTCAAACATTAGTTTTCAAATGAATCAATTTTGTCATTTCAAAAGTAATTTTCAAAACCGAGTCAAGAATTTTATCAGACTGATGGTGGCCTTCAACGACACAGACCTTACCATGACAGAACCTGTCGCAGATCCGATATCTAGCGACACATTGGCAACATCCTACCTGGTGCTAAACCGAACCACTCAGCCAGTCCTCGTAACTTTAGGGATCTTCACCAACATCCTCAACATGCTCGTGTTTGCCAGGATGAAGTTCAAGGACACCACGTCCATCATTTTATTTTTTCTGTCCGCGGCAGACGTCGGCTTCCTCGTCATCAAGCTCTTCCAGCTCGTCTGCTACATGGTCACCCTCTTACCTGGCAGCGGTCACTTCAAGGTCGACCCCGTTTCTCTGGCCACGCTCAGCTCTTCTTACAGCAAGATTTTCTTCGGCAGCTCCTCGATGTTGACCACCTACCTGGCCGTCGTCAGGTGTTTCTGCGTGGCCAGGCCCCTCCACTTCCGGAACACGTTCACGCGCTCTCGTGCGTTCTCGTCTGTTGCTGTTATTGTTGCTGTTCAACTCGTGACCTGCGTCCCCGTGATGCCGTTTGAGGGCCTCGCCCCGGGCCCCAATGTGACGGCGCTGAGCATATTTTACAGACCAGAAAGATCTTCTCTTCTGGCGTTGACCGACGTCGTCAATAGAAATGTCTTCCCTTACTCTTGTTTGATCATCGTGCTGATTTGTCTCATTATTCTTAGCCACTCTCTCAAACTGGCGTCAAAGTTCAGAAACGAGGCTGGTGTATCAAATAACGAAAAACTCACTTCTGACGAATTCAAAGGCACCTCTGGGGGAAACACAGTTTTAAGCCGCAACATAGATTTCCAACATTTTATCGACAAAGACGAGATCAAAAAAGAGATATCTCCCTCAACAGAGTTGACTCTGACGGGTTTTTACGATGATGAAACGGACAATAAAAGCAATGTGCTGTCCTTGAACTTGAACGACGGGAACGAATCACAGAGTGAAGGCCGCGCGAGTAAAACGACTATTCACGAAACGCGAAGCCCGACGAAGCCTGTCACTATTGGGAGGCAGGGCGTCGGGGCTTCAGTAAAAACGAAAGCTAAGGAGGTTCGCGTGATTCAAGTTGTGACACTCGTATCCGTTCTGTTCGTCGTGTGTAACCTCCCGCCTGCCTTCATTTCCCTGGCCCGCACCATTGAGCCAGAGTTCACCGAAAGGGAGGACTACAACAACCTCTTTATACTGGTCAACTCCCTGTCCCTTACTAACATATACCTCACTATGTGCTGTAACGTTCTGGTCTATTATAGGTACAACACAAAGTACAAAACACTGCTGCGGTCAATTTTTGTGTATCGCTAGAAAAGCTGAGATATGTGCTAGCTGGTAGACATCCCCCATAGTCAAAGGCGTCACTCAGCTCATCAGATTGACGACTTTCTCAAAGTGATCTTCGCATTCAACAACAACAACACAAAAAAAACGATCAGAAAATAGTTTTGATTTAAACATATAAATAGAGCCTCGTGAAAACATAAATGCCGATGACGTAGAAAAGAACGAAACACAACCGACGTGGCCAAAAATGGAATGGAAGCCAAGAACCCTAACTCTAATCTAACAACATCATAGTACCAACGACAACTCAAAAGCTTCAAAATACCCGTTGAGAAGACAAGCTCTCCAGTATACACATCAAAAGCCACTCCTTGTATTTTCTCTATACTAAATTTTCATTAAAAAATTATTTGCTGAAATCAGAAGACATGAAACCATTTTATGTTGTTTTTTTTTTTTAGTTTTTAGTCTACACCTAATTTGTTCTTGACTGAATGGCTCATTAATTAAATAATTTCTGTTTTATTCATGATTTATAACTTGTTTCACACGTGCGAAGTCCATTAATGGGCCGAGGTTGATGTTATATCTATTGTGACTTTTCACATATTGCTCATTTTACTGTAGTTTGTAAACTTAACTTTCGCTAGCAATACAATAAAACAATTGCACAATTTGGAATACAGACATCAGTATTAAATATTGCAAAAATATACAAACTTATTTTGGAATTCATTCCTAACTAAAATTAGAAACCTAATAAGTACGTTGTCATATATGTTTTTATTTTTACTTATAAATATGGGTTAGGAATTATGAAACAAAACGAAATCGCAGACAAATTAACAGTTATAAGCTTGCATTAAAAAAAAAATGCCCAAAAGATGGCTTAAAACTTTCCATGATAATTTAAAATGAAAGAAGTGAACTCGGCTAAAATTGTCATATATTTTTTTCTATAAATCTGAAGTTCTGCCACAAAATTATTTCCCGAGTACAACTAAATTTGAAAGCGCTTTTTTAAAATAAAAATATCTTGTTGGAAACGGTAATTTGTTTATATTAAATGATTAAAAACAATTTCGTTCTTTAATTAAAATTAATTTTATTTTGATGAGTCGGAAATTGATTTAATGAATCGAACATAAACCAACTTCCTTTTAAAAAAAATCATGCACCCAGGTTCGATGTTAAAAGAACATGCGAATTGAAGAATGCATATAGACTCTATATTTGGCTGAATAACATTAAACGTGGTTTGATAAAATAAAAAAAAAGGTGTAGGAGAAGAAGAACATAGCATGTCCTTAGTAAGATATCTGATTTATTATTTTAAATGGGATAAATTGTCACTTTATCCCATCTGTTACTGTAAATTGTCACTTCACGCCATCTGTTACCGTAAATTGTCACTTTACGCCATCTGTTACCGTAAATTGTCACTTTACGCCATCTGTTACCGTAAATTGTCACTTTACGCCATCTGTTACCGTAAACTCCCTCTTCATCATTTGTTCCTGTACTTTGTCTCACTAAGTTCCTTGTTACAATATCAATCCTGACAACGTCATTAGTTACTGTGTAATTTCCTCTCTGCCAGTCGTTGGTATACATTGATCCATCAACCCGCTGTTTGGCCACTGTAACTTATGGCCACTGTAATTTATGGCCACTGTAAATTATGGCCACTGTAATTTATGGCCACTGTAAATTATGGCCACTGTAACTTATGGCCATTTAAACTTATGGCCACTGTAACTCATGGCCACTGTAACTTATGGCCACTGTAACTTATGGCCACTGTAACTTATGGCCACTGTAACTTATGACCTTGCCCGTTCTACTGTTTAATCTATTTTTTCGTAGTTGCACACTTAATTGTTTTTGTACATTTCTCCCCTGTGTCGTTTTACGCTATACACCATCCACCCTGTCTGTTGTGACTCCACACTCTCCTTTGTCATTTTTCGCTACTCAACTATCTGCTCTGTTCTGTGTCTTGGTTACATTAGATCAACAGATGAACGTACACAAATATACACTGAGCGGTGTTGGGCTCAATACTCTGCTTTCCCGCCTTACAAACCCCAGGTCAAAACCAAACACCTGGTACCTGAGTGTCAATAACAGAACATCTGGTACCCGAGTGCGTCACTTTGCTCATTAGCCCAAACACCCGTTTACAATCGGCCATATAAGTTTATGACTTTCATTTAGGCTACTGGTCGGGATGTTGAATAGGCAAAACAGAAACAGTCATAAAATATGATGGCATCTTTTCATTCTCTTATTAGAATTTTCTAATTCCTGAACTTAATAGCTCCCAGTATGGCTTTAATGGCTTATATATATTCAGGGCCAGTCTTTTAAAAAGCGGAGCCCTAAGTGGTTTAGTATGCGAAACGAACTGCGCGTGGCCCAGCTTGGGTATGGATAAAGAATTAATAAGTATAATAAGTGAAAATTAAGATAGGCGGGGTCTATCAAAGCGCGGGGCCCACTGTGACCGTATAGGTTGTAGTGACCTAAGATCTGCCCTGTACATATAAATATTAGGGCTATTATCGATTAATTTTAATTTAATCGTTAATTTTTGAAAAATTACCGAATAATTAATAGATAATTTTGATTAATGCTGAAAATATGATGTATGACGTCATTAAACTGAAAAATTCATAAAATGCCCAAACTTAAGTATTAAAAATATATATATAATATGTTTAGGAGATATATTTAATATAAGTAGTTCAATTTAATGTCAATGAATTTAAATTTTGTTATTGTTAAATAATTAATAACAATTTTTGTTTATATCATTTTCCTTATAAAAACTGCTTATTTTAAAGTTTACACTGTAAGAATATTTTTTTTTAACGGACAAGTTTGTACGTAAAAAAACTATTATTAATTATTAATTTTTATTCATTTATTAATCAATCGAAAATTGTTTACAATGTTTTCTTTAGTTTTAGTCACTATTTCATCGATTAAAATAATTTAAATCGATAAAAAATAACCGATTAATCGAGAAATTAATCGTTAATTTCCGCAGCCCATATATATATATANATATATATGTGTGTGTGTGTGTGTGTGTGTGTGTGGTGTGTGTGTGTGTGTGTGTGTGCAATAAAACTTTATAACAGAAACTCACGGATAAACCTTTATCCATGATCTCTAGGCGGCCGTCTATATAAGAGGTCAAGCGCCCTAGGAGTGGGAGGGGGGTCACACATTTGTGACTATGTGAGACGAGGGGGATGGGGGAGTAAGAAAATCTGGTGACACATCAAAAATACACATTTTAAAAAAAAAGTTCCACTTAAATATTTAATTCTTTGCAATTTATTTAGTGACATTTTCCTTCACTTCACACGTGCTACGATTTTAGAGTGCAGACTTCAGTAAATTCACATTTAAATGACAAATTAAACAATTCGTAAAAACAAAGCTTTTGACTATAAATCCCTTATATATGAGACATAACAAAAAGTATTGCTAATGTTAAATATAATACGCACCATGTGACAGACTTGCATATACATGTACAGATCGGGGAAATATTATAAAAGTATGTTAAATATAATACGCACCGCAAGGCGCAATAAGAAAATATTTAAAAAGTATGCTCAAAACATTGTTAAGCTAAAACGTAATCTAAAAATAGAGCATCACTCATTGAGAATTGACGTTTTCCGGTTTCAGAAATGACAAGGCCTATAATGTGCCAATCAGTGGTGACCGACATTTTCGTGCAAAAAAATAAACTTGGGTGCAGTAATTCACATCATCCATTTACTAGATCCCTAGTAAAAACAAAAATATTATCCTAATGAAAATTTGCCGCGCTCTAATTCTAAAGTCCTGCTAGGCTGGAGCCAGGGTCGGCATAAGCAAAGGCAAACTAAGTAGCCGGCTAGGGCCTTCGATTTGTGGGAGTCTAGCAGAATGTAGAGAGTGTAGAGCCTGTAGGTCAACCACGTGTGGAGAGTGTAGAGCCTGAAGGTCAACCACGTGTGGAGAGCCTGTAGGTCAACCACGTGTGGAGAGTGTAGAGCCTGAAGGTCAACCACGTGTGGAGAGCCTGTAGGTCAACCAGGTGTGGAGAGTGTAGAGCCTGAAGGTCAACCACGTGTGGAGAGCCTGTAGGTCAACCAGGTGTGTAGAGTGTAGAGCCTGAAGGTCAACCACGTGTGGAGAGCCTGTAGGTCAACCAGGTGTGGAGAGTGTAGAGCCTGAAGGTCAACCACGTGTGGAGAGCCTGTAGGTCAACCACGTGTGGAGAGTGTAGAGCTGCTTTAAAAGAGGATAAAGATTAGAAGAAGTCATCCATACAAGGGAGAGCACCCGAGCCTTCTGTCAAGTGTCCAGTCATACCGCAGTGCGTTCATGCGCAACGGATGGGTCTTTGGTAGACCGAGTGAGAGAGAGAGAGATAGTGAGAGTGGAGAATACGAGAGAGAGAGAGAGAGAGAATTTACTATAGACGTCACACATGATGGGTTTTCGTTCAATCAAATGGCATGGATGGCTCTCAGAGCAAACAATGAACTACTTTACCAAAGTACCCCATTCCAACCCTTTTAGACACGGATGGCCATCTTTCCGCGGTTTCGAATACATTCTACAGATATGATCAACTCTCTGAAATTCTAAAGATATGATCTGTCCTCTGACATTCTACAGATATGATTTATCCTGTGAAACTTTAAAAGATATCATCAATCCTCCGAGAAATCACTCCGATCACTGTGTTCAGTTGTCTCTAACAGCATGAATCAAACGATGACGGTCGGTGGCCGCGATGCCGGTCGGTGGCCGTGATGCCTGTCGGTGGCCCTGATGCCGGTCGGTGGCAGTGATGCCGGTCGGTGGCCGTGATGCCGGTCGGTGGCCGTGATGCCGGTCGCTTGCCCTGATGCCGGTCGGTAGCCGTGATGCCAGTCGGTGGCCGTGATGCCGGTCGGTGGCCGTGATGCCGGTCGGTGGCCGTGATGCCGGTCGGTGGCCAAGATGAAAGGCGAGACACGCCAAGAAGAGTAGCAGCATTAGAGCAAGAAGTTGATAAAGAAATCCAACGGTTCACACAGATCGTCGATAGCAATGTTCCGTCTTGGGTCGTTGGTCCATTTGCAACATAGAGAAACTCGTGTTCAAAGGTGCACAACATTACTTTATTTTGTATGTGTGTGTACATATGCAATATTTAACAACGTTTTTTCCTGCGCGGTAATTCTAAACTGCTGCGCGGCGTCTGTCAGATATTTGCTTTTCAGGGTAGCTGCCAAGCTGTAAAGGGACATTAGTGCATAAATGTGTCACCATTCACCGCAAAACTTTTCACCCAGACACGGGCTCGGCAGCTATCTGCTCACTCACAGTTAGAAACATCCACATCCATAAATCAAAAGATTAAAAGTATTTAGAGTCGAATCAAAAAGAAGATACTTAATGTCAACCAAATTAATAACTATGTTTTGTTTAATAGCAGTTTCAACGTGTTTAGTTAATGAAGGTTGTGGTGAAACGCTATTAAATGTCCATCACTATTCACGTTTGATAAGCGATGTTCAACTTCTGCCAGGCAGACCAAACATTGCCGGTACAAACTTTGCCGGACCAAACATTGCCGGTACAAATATTGCCGGACCAAACATTGCCGGTCCTATTATTGCCGGTCCAAACATTTCCGGTCCAAACTTTGCCGGACCAAACATTTCCGGTCCTAACATTGCCGGTCCTAATATTGCCGGTCCAAACTTTGCCGGACCAAACATTGTCGGTCCTAACATTGCCGGTCCTAACATTGCCGGTCCTAATATTGCCGGTCCTAACATTGCTGTTCCTAACATTGCCGGACCAAACTTTGCCGGACCAAACATTGCCGGACCAAACATTGCCGGTCCTAACATTACCGATCAAGCCATTGGCGGTCCAAACATTGTCGCTGAAAACATTTGCCTATGAGATTAGTCCGTGCTATATTTATATCCCACGTGCATCTTACCCCAGAGTAAGGGGCAGTCGAAACCTTGATGAGAGGTATTAAATGCGAGGATGGGGTTTAACGTTATTAGTGCGATTGTGTCAATGTAGATCAGTCTGGCTCAGCACGTTTGGTACACAATAATCCATTTTTAATTGTTATCGTTTTATTTTTAAAGCCTTTATGCGAAGATGTTTGAGACGGCCATGGCTTGGGTATCATACAATATGGCCGAGGTATCATACAATATGGCTTGGGTATCATACAATTTGGCTTGAGTATCATACAATATGGCTTGGGTATCATACAATTTGGCTTGGGTATCATACAATTTGGCTTGGGTATCATACAATTTTGCTTGGGTATCATACAATTTGGCTTGGGTATCATACAATATGGCCGAGGTATCATACAATATGGCTTGGGTATCATACAATATTGCTTGGGTATCATACAATATGGCCGAGGTATCATACAATATGGCTTTGGTATCATACAATATGGCTTGGGTATCATACAATATGGCCGAGGTATCATACAATATGGCTTGGGTATCATACAATATGGCTTTGGTATCATACAATATGGCTTTGGTATCATACAATATGGCTTGGGTATCATACAATATGGCTTGGCTATCATACAATATGTCCTGGGTATCATACAATATGTCCTGGGTATCATACAATATGGCTTGGGTATCATACAATATGGCTTGGGTATCATACAATATGGCTTGGGTATCATACAATATGTCTTGGGTATCATAAAATATGGCTTGGCTATCATAAAATATGGCTTGGCTATCATAAAATATGGCTTGGCTATCATAAAATATGGCTTGGGTATCATACAATTTGGCTTGGGTATCATACAATATGGCTTGGGTATCATACAATTTGGCTTGGGTATCATACAATTTGGCTTGGGTATCATACAATATGGCTTGGGTATCATACATTTTGGCTTGGGTATCATACAATATGGCTTGGGTATCATACAATATGGCCGAGGTATCATACAATATGGCTTGGGTATCATACAATATGGCTTGGGTATCATACAATATGGCTTGGGTATCCTACAATTTGGCTTGGGTATCATACAATATGGCTTGGGTATCATACAATATGGCTTGGGTATCCTACAATTTAAACGCCAGATTGAATAAATTATTCAACAGCTAAAAATTATGCCGTA
Organism: Radix auricularia; assembly: GCA_002072015.1. NCBI lineage: Eukaryota > Metazoa > Mollusca > Gastropoda > Lymnaeidae > Radix > Radix auricularia. The sequence goes on along the minus strand of MUZC01000645.1, from coordinate 997,928 downwards.
AAGTGAGGATCTGTTTTCACATGGGAAATCACACGAATTCCCCGTCAGCTCAAGTGTAAATAAAACAATTAACGAACGTGATGAAACATTTAGAGCTGCGGTAACTTTAGATGGCGTGTTACGACGGACGTTGATTTCAGACGTAAAAATTGAAGTCTAGTTTATTTATGGAACCATCTGTCAACACAACATCATCAGATCCAGTTTTTGTCTTGAGTAATAAACTCAAGTGTATCACCGTCCTGTTACATAATTAATAATCTATTGTTATCAAAAGACTCCACTTATAAAATTATGGTCACAAGTGATTTTAAAAGATGTGAATGATATAGTTTTATCGGGACCTATTGGCGTTTGTTACGGTAAAGCCAATTATTTTATGTACTATGATATTTATTGGCAGCATAGAGCGATAAGGTATGTTTAAAAACATTTAAGAGAGCACTGCAAGCTTTAAGAGATAGATAGATAGACAGATAGACCAGACAGACAGAAAGACAGACCAGACAGACAGATAGACCAGACAGACAGACAGACAGATAGATAGACCAGACAGACAGACCAGACCAGACAGACAGACAGATAGACAGACAGACAGATAGACAGATAGATAGATAGATAGATAGATAGATAGATAGATAGATAGATAGATAGATAGATAGATAGATAGACGGATGGACGGACGGGCGGACGGACGGATGGACGAATGGGTGGATGGATGGATGGATGGATGGATGGATGGATGGATGGAAGGAAGGATGGATGGATGAATGGATGGATGGATGGATGGATGGATGGATGGATGGATGGATGGATGAATGGATGGATGGATGGATGGATGGATGGATGGAAGGATGGATGGATAGAGAGCGAGTAAAAGAAAGTGAAAAGGACAGAGAGAGAGAGGGGGGAGACAAAAAAGTTATTTTATCAACACAAAGCATTATTTAAAATTATTATTGCTTTTGCAACTTGAAAATTTTCCACAACATCGTTTAAAAATTAATATCACAAAGTATTTCCCTGTTATGCTAAATCTAGTGATCTGAGGTTGTTATCACATGATATATCTTATATCTTCACAGGTCCGACTCCCTAGGTACCCCAGCAAGGATATTGACCACAAAAGAGAACTCAAAGACACCAACGAGAAGGAGTTTTTCTTAGAAATCGTCAAGGATATTTCCAATGAACTTGACCTCAAAAGTTTAAGTGCCAAAATCGTCGCAAACGTTGGGTGTATGCTGGACGCTGACAAAGTCTCGCTCTTTCTCGTGGAAGGGAAGACTTCGGGAAAACCCGTTCTCGTCTCGAAAATCTTCGATTTGCACGCGGGAACCAATATTTTCCCATCCTGCAGCGGGGACATCCGGGTCACGTGGGGTCAAGGGGTCATAGGGCACGTAGCGGAGACGGGGGAAACGGTCAATCTGAAGGACGCAATGAAGGTGAGTAACGTGCTGGTCATTTTAATGAGTTGTCATCTTAGTGACAGTGATCGTTGTAAAGTGATCTCTTGCTTTTAATGTCATTCCAAAAGGGACTGTAATAAAGCTATAGTGAAATATATTTGAACAAACTGGTAGGCTAAGTGGAGCAACACATTTTGTGCTTGAATAATGGACGATCTAAATTTGTGAACATTTTGTAAAAGCTTTTTAAGTACTTTGGAAAAATAAACTTGTAACGGGATGACCGGTTATGACGCCATATTATGTAACATTGATGGCCGCTTTTGTAACCATATTAATGTCACAGGCCGAGTCCCCGTTTCTCACTTTCTCGTGATTGACACATTTTGAGTTTTTTAGAGGGCTTGTCAAACAATCTCCTCTCTCAGACAATAATTCAGTGCATCCATTGAAGCCCGGAATTAAACTCTTTAATAACAAAACATTTAATATCTATCTACAAGTATGTCACAATGTACGACAGTAATCTCTGGAATTCAAATAGTTTTAATTTCTCTCTCTCTCTCTCAACTTCTCAACTTCTAACTTCTAACTCTGTCCGAATCCCTGTCTCCGTGTTCTCTCTCAGTGACCACACACCCCTGGCCTCAACATTGGCCTCCATTTTGACCCTGACACACCACCGCATTCCTTTCATCCACATGTCTCACGTGACAAAACTGAAAGTGTAAATATTTTGTTAAAGCTTTATAAGTACATTGGAATAATGAGGTAAAAGTGTAAAAAGTCGAAGAGAATGCGAAACTTCGGTTTTCTCTCCTTAGTTTATTAATATCAGTAAATAATGTTGATATCGTCACTAAAGGTAAATAATGTTGATATCGTCAGTAAAGGTAAATAATATTGGTATCGTCAGTCAAGGTAAATAATGTTGATATCGTCAGTAAAGGTAAATAATGTTGATATCGTCAGTAAAAGTAAAAAAATGTTGATATCGTCAGTGAAGGTAAATAATGGTGATATCGACAGTAAAGGTAAATAATGTTGATATCGTGTCATGGGATGAAATTAATTAAAAACATTTTTTTTCCAATTGATAATTTGGATTTTATACGGCATCCTTAGCTGAAACTTCATTCTTTGCCATATTTTACAGAAGAAAAAAAATAGTTTATTTCAATCTCTAAAGATAGATCAAGGATGGCGAACATTTTCTGTGCCGCGTTCTCAAAATTCAACCAAAACCCAATTATTTATATACCAAAATGCCAACAGTCCTATGAAACCTAAAAATGGGGGTTTTGCTTATCTGGTTTTCATGAAGCTCTGCGTGCCGAACGTGGCCCGCGTGCCATGGGTTCGCTATCACAGTCATATATCATGACTCCAACCCTTGACACAACCATTTTGATGTGAAAAAAAAAATTAATCCGCCCATGTGACAGAAGTTAAAAAATATTTGTCAACGACATGTCATCGCCTTAACTCTCTTAAAACAAGGAAACTAACAAAAAATACTCTTCAGATATATTCCTCCACCTAACACTGACCCTAATAATAAACCATCTGTGGCCGTTCTGACACTATCTACAGGAGATCGATGATATAATGTGACATCTCGCCTTCTCAACGTCACGTGAGAATTAATACTAGACACTCGCCGATTGTAATCAAACTAATTAGATTAGAATTATTTTTTTAAATCCCGTTTTATTGTATAAACAAGATCAATGCTCTTATCTACAGAATTTACAGAGTTCTATTCTTAATACTTCCTTGGAAATTACAGTTTTCTTTTTTATAATTCCTGGGCATTTACAACAATACCGAACTATTTTCTTTTTAGTATTAACTTGACATTTACAGCAATAGCGAACTATTTTCTTCTTAGTATTACCTTGACATTTACAACAATACCGAACTATTTTCTTCTTAGTATTACCTTGACATTTACAACAATAGCGAACTATTTTCTTCTTAGTATTACCTTGACATTTACAGCAATTGCGAACTATTTTCTTCTTAGTATTACCTTGACATTTACAACAATAGCGAACTATTTTCTTTTTAGTATTAACTTGACATTTACAGCAATAGCGAACTATTTTCTTCTTAGTATTACCTTGACATTTACAGCAAATGCGAACTATTTTCTTCTTAGTATTACCTTGACATTTACAACAATAGCGAACTATTTTCTTCTTAGTATTACCTTGACATTTACAGCAATAGCGAACTATTTTCTTTTTAGTATTACCTGGACATTTACAGCAATAGCGAACTATTTTCTTTTTAGTATTACCTTGACATTTACAACAATAGCGAACTATTTTCTTCTGAGTATTTCCTGCATCATAATGGTTTTAATGCTTTCCATTTCCGCCCATTAATTGTTACAACCATTAGAGTAGCATAATGTTGGGGTAAGGAAAGGATGTACGAACATAGAGATTCTCTTCTGTGATACTGAGAAGCGTAATTTACAATCCTCTACAGTTTCCTTGCAAGATGCTGGTTCAAATCATCGCGAAATTTCCTCAAATTCTATACGCTGTTGGCTGCAATACACCAATTTATTAAAACATGCGCACAATTTTGATTGACAAAGAGACACGAGCTTGCAATAATTGGAGCTTTCCCGCCCCTTACCCTGACAAGAGCCGTTAAAATTATCCGTGATTTCCTGTTTGTATCCATTAGCTGACAAAGCAATCTCGCCATAAAAAAAAGTAAAAGAAAAGATAGAAAGAAAAAAGTATATCCTCTTCTCATTCGGGAAATAATTTTATATAAAGGTCTAGAAATCATTTTTCTCTGGATTTACATTTTTATGATTAATTTGTTATTAAATGAAAAAAAATAAAAAATAAACGGATTTGCCCCAGATGACGTTATTAGCGCCCCTACCCAGCTCGCCTTCAAAACAAAACAAATAATGAGATATCGAAATAAAGAGTTTTCTCCAATAACAGCTCACGGGGATTTGAGAGCTCTGGGCCACGGGATGAGCCTGGAGATCTCATCTCTTTGCCTAATTAACTGAGAAGTTTGAAAGCTTGACATTACGGCATCAAAGGTTGATGGAGGTCAGATATTCAGAGTTGAGTCAATTATTGATAATGTGTCAGTGTTGATACGGGAGTCAATTATTGATATATAATTTGTCAGTATTGATAGTTATTTCTATTATTTATAGCCTGGATCATAATTGATTGTCAATTATTGATAAGGTGTCAGTTTTGATAGTTTAGTCGTGTATTGATAGCCGAGTCATTATTGATAGTTCAGTCATTATTGATAGTTCAGTCATTGTTGATAGTTCAGTCATTTTTGATAGTTCAGTCATTATTGATAGTTCAGTCATTATTGATAGCTAAGTCATTATTGATAGCTAAGTCATAATTGATAG
>MUZC01000645.1:985465-992080 GCA_002072015.1 Radix auricularia | reverse complement strand
TATATCATGTAACGGGAAAGGAACTTCATTGGTTATATTACACAACAAACAAACACTAGAGGATAGAACAATAAAAAAAACAGCAAAGTAATAATAATGCATAAATTGTAGCTTGGAAATTAAACGCAGCAGCAATGTAATATACCGCTCAAATATACTCAGGGATACAATTATAGAGTTACGTTTCTTGCTCTGTTTGCAAAGACAAACAAATCCTTTTCCCGCCAGGCATTTGGGCAACGCATGGGTTGCCTGAACAAGTGACGTAAACTAATAATTATTCTTTATAAATATTCAAAACAATTTAAAAAAAAAAAAAAGCAAGACTAAACATTAAGCGCAGGACGCAATAAACTTCTGTATAGAAGGAACGACTGTGATTAAGAGATGGATAAATTACTGCTAAGCCTTATTTAACCTGCAGCAAACCGTGACAGAAAAATCTCTTAACAACGTCCGGATTTCGTGATGGGATAGAAATCTGTGATTTGTGATGATTATTTTTAGTTAAAAGCTTTCTAAAATCTGACTATAGGAATGTTCTTTATGTGACCTGCTGAGTGGTTCATGGGCTGATAAAATTTAAAGTCCTGGCCTCTGCTTGTTGCACAAGTTTGCCACTAACACCCGATGTGATAAAATATGTTTAAGTCTTGGCCTCTGCTTGTTGAACAAGTTTGCCACTAACACCCGATGTGATAAAATATGTTTAAGTCCTGGCCTCTACTTCTTGAAAAAGTTTGCCACTAACACCCGATGTGATAAAATATTTTTAAGTCCTGGCCTCTGCTTGTTGAACAAGTTTGCCACTAACACCCGATGTGATAAAATATGTTTAAGTCCTGGCCTCTGCTTGTTGAAAAAGTTTGCCACTAACACCCGATGTGATAAAATATGTTTAAGTCCTGGCCTCTGCTTGTTGAACAAGTTTGCCACTAACACCCGATGTGATAAAATATGTTTAAGTCTTGGCCTCTGCTTGTTGAAAAAGTTTGCCACTAACACCCGATGTGATAAAATAGGATGAAGTTTTACACTGAAGGCCATGCTCTATGATATTACAAACTTACATTCTATTGTATTCCATACTGCGGACTAGATAAATGATTGCGTTTGTTTTTCTAGATGAAAAGAAGGAGGGGAAGGGGGGAGGGGTAGTGAGTGAAGTCGGGAGCAATGGGAATTGGGTTACTCAAATAAAAGGGCCCCGTAATTGGATGGATTAGTATTCAGTGTTTGATTTGACATGCCAGGTGGGAACAATGGAAGTGTTCGTTCAGTCGGCCTGGTAATAAGGCAAGTGGTTTATCTGGCCCTTGTCATCCTCTCTTTCTTTCTCTCTCTCCCTCTCTCTCCTTCTCTCTCCCTCTTTCTTTTCCCCTCTGTCCCCCCCTCTCTCTGTCCCCCATCTCTCTCTCTGTCTGTCTTTCTCTTTCTTTCTCTCTCTGTTCCGCCCCTCTCTCTCCGTCTCCCTCTCTCCGTCCTCCCTTTCTCTCTGTCTGTCTCTCTCCCTCTTTCTCGCTCTGCCTCTAACTCCTTATCTCCGTCCTCCCTTTCTCTCTCTCTGTCTCTCTCCCTCTTTCTCTCTCTCTCTCCCTCTTTCTCTCCCTCTCCCTCTTTCTGTCTCTCCCTCCACCCTCTCTCTCCTCTCATTTTTCTATTTTTTTAATGTTCACTCTCACATGTTCATTCGTCCTATAACAACCCCCTCTATATCTTTTTATCACTCTCTTGCTCTTTCTACTCTTTCTAATCTCAATCTGCATTTCTCTCTTTCTCCCACTGTCTTTGTATTTCCACCATCTCCATGTCGATCATATTCACATACTACCACAAACACCATATTCACCTCATATTAGACCACATATCCCCTCGATCATTTAATCAAATTATTGGCTCAGAATACCCCGTTATCAACATCCTTAGATACACATGCCCACCAATGTTTCTTCTAAGGTTCGTTCGTCCGTGTGGAAAAAAAAACAACAAAAACAAAAACAAAAACAAACAAACAAACAACAACAACCAAAAAAAAAAATCAAAACAAAACAAAAACAACAAAAACAACATAAATGATTAATTAAATAAAGTAGAAATATAAACTTGCAGCGCGGTAATTATATAGTGCTGCGTGTGTCGATCGGATATCTGCGGGGCCGCGCAGCAGCGAAGAGTAACATCGATGCAGAGAGATGAAAACTCTTAAACAAACACGCACGTAAACACATGCACAAAAAAATATATACACATATATACACAAGGATTCCACATACATATAAATTAGGGCTGTTATCGAATAATTTATATTTAATCGTTAACTTTTGAAATATTACCGAATAATTAATCGATAATTTTTATTAAAGCTGAAAATAAGATGTATGACGTCATTAAACTGAAAATTTCATAAAATGCCCATAACTTAAGTTTTTAATTTTTTAAAAATAATTTAGGAGAAATATTTAAATATGTGTAGATCTAGTTTAATTTAATGTCAATGAATTTAAAATTTGTTATGGTTAAATTAAGTAAAAACAATTTGTTTTTCCTATTATTTTTCTTACAAAAACTGCTTACTTTAAAATTTACACGTTTAAAATATTTTTTTTTTAATGGAGAAGTTTGTGCTTTAAAAAATCATACTATTATTAATTTTTTAATAATTAATTAATTATTAATAAATCGAAAAAATGTTTAAAATATTTTCTTTAATTTTAATCGCTATTTTTAATCGATTAAAATAATTTTAATCGATACAAATTTTTCCGATTAATCAAGAAATTAATCGTTAATTTCCGCAGCCCTAATATAAATACATTCACACGTACACGAATATACAAAAAGATCCACACATGTATTGTATGTACATACATACATGCACACAATAGTACACACACACGTATTCATACCTACATGCATACACAAACTAAAAGTTCACACACACGTATTCACGCTTACTTTCATCCACACACACACACACATACACACATGTGTACACACACACGTGTACACACACACACACATACAAACACTTGCACTTACGTGTAACCTCAGCAAACGGTCGACATGACTGACCTCTGACCTTTCAACAATAATTTCAGACGTCGTGTGACCAAAGCGATACAAGTACCTCACATTGTATGATGTCCTCACTGAAAGCTCTCTTCATCTCCATATAGCGACCCGTGCGACGCAGGAACGTTAACCCCTTTATTTAATTAAATTATCCCCTACGTAATCTCCCTGTACCACCTCCCTTAAACACAAACTCAAAAACATCCGCCATTCTGGTAAATAACAGTTTCTTCTTCAGTTAACTAACATCAAATCATATTCTACAACTTTTGTAAATACAATATCTCTGTCTTCCTTATACCATCATTAACCATCCTCATCGCTATCCCCCCCACACACACATCCAAAATACAAACCATTCTCTCCACATCACACTCAGTATATTCTATCCTCCCCTAATAAACTTATCAAGCCCTTCCCATCGCTATCTCCCCCACACGAACGAACACACATCCAAAAGACAAACCATTCTCTCCACATCACACTCAGTATATTCTATCCTCCCTAATAAACTTATCAAGCCCTTCCCATCGCTATCTCCCCCACACGAACGAACACACATCCAAAAGACAAACCATTCTCTCCACATCACACTCAGTTTGTTTTATCTTCCCCTAATAAAGTTATCAAGCCCCCCCCCTCCCATCACCATCCCTATGTTTTCATGTCCTCCCATTTAGACTCACGTTATTCACACATTTTGCACTCCAGGGTCTGGGCGTAATTTGACTAATCTCCACGTTAAACCAGTTATGATGAATGAAGGCAGGCCAGATGGAGGAACATGCTAGAGGGATAGTATTACCCCATTTATTGGGGGGAGGGGAATGGGGGGAGGGGGGTAAATCAATTGTTCTTTTCGCGCTTTATCGCCTTTGTGATGTTCACATCCTTTTCCATGATTCTACAAACAAAATTCTACCCCTCTCTTTTTAATAGCTAGCTTTCAATTTGCACCCTAAGTCATATTTCAATGATTATAACTGTCGCCGTTCAATGGCCACCATTCAATGGCCACCATTCAATGACCACAATTCAATGGCCACCATTCAATGGCCACCATTCATATGGATACCGTTCTATGGCCACCATTCAAATGGATACCGATCTATGGCCGTTATTCAAATGGCCACCATTCAATGGCCACCATTCAAATACCACTGTTGAAATGGCCATCGTTCAATGGCCACTATTCAATGGCCATCATTCAATGGCCACCATTCAATGGCCACCATTCATATGGATACCGTTCTATGGCCACCATTCAATGGCCACCGTTCAATTACCACTGTTGAAATGGCCATCGTTCAATGGCCACCATTCATATGGATACCGTTCTATGGCCACCATTCAATGGCCACCGTTCAATAACCACTGTTGAAATGGCCATCGTTCAATGGTCACTATTCAATGGCCATCATTCAATGGCCACCATTCAATGGCCACCATTCAATGGCCACCATTCAATGGCCACCGTTCAATGGCCCCCGTTCGATGGCCACCGTTTAATGGCCACTCTTGATAATCATTTTCTCTGTTTTTGCGTTGTCCTGTACATGTGCCATAATTCTTAGAATTCTTTATAAAAACGCCTCAGTAGTTCTATAGAATCTTATCGAGACTACCATCTCAGGAAGGTGCTTGAGAAAAGGACGCCGTTATGAGAACTTAGATCACCATCAGTCATTCCGTTGTGTGCCGCATTACACTTGCAGATATACCGGTGGTATGCTTGGGGTATACTGGTGGTATGCTTGGGGTATACCGGTGGTATGCTTGGAGTATACTGGTGGTATGCTTGGGGTATACCGGTGGTATGCTTGGGGTATACCGGTGCTATGCATGGGGTATACTGGTGGTATTCTTGTGGTATACTGGTGGTATTCTTGTGGTATACTGGTGGTATTCTTGTGGTATACTGGTGGTATTCTTGGTGGTATTCTTGTGGTATACTGGTGGTATTCTTGTGGTATACTGGTGGTATTCTTGTGGTATACTGGTGGCATTCTTGTGGTATACTGGTGGTATTCTTGTGGTATACTGGTGGTATTTTTGTGGTATAATGGTAGTATTCTTGTGGTATACTGGTGGTATTCTTGTGGTATACTGGTGGTATTATTGTGGTATACTGGTGGTATTCTTGTGGTTTACTGGTGGTATTCTTGTGGCATACTGGTGGTATTCTTGTGGTATACTGGTGGTATTCTTGTGGTATACTGGTGGTATTCTTGTGGTATACTGGTGGTATTCTTGTGGTATATTGGTGTTATTTTTGTGGTTTACTGGTGGTATTCTTGTGGTATACTGGTGGTATTCTTGTGGTATACTGGTGGTATTCTTGTGGTATACTGGTGGTATTCTTGTGGTATACTTGTGGCATTCTTGTGGAATACTAGTGGTATTCTTGTGGTATTCTTGTGGTACACTGGTGGTATTCTTGTGGTTTAATGGTGGTATTCTTTTGCTTTTCATTTATTCACAGGAGCCGGACAATTTTATGGATTTAATTGTAAAGTTCCAGGAATATTTTATAAGAAAATTTCATCTTATAAATTACATAATTCCTTCTATACAGAAGATTATAGTTTCCTGCGCTTATCTTTTAACTTTTAACTAGCTGCTTAGCAAGTATTTTCAGAATTCACTGGCCGGACAAAAATCAGCTACCGGGGAACTCTGGCAGCGGATTATATAGGAAGAGAGATTGTCCAGAAGCGGTAGAGGTGGATCGGTCATACACTAAGAAAAAAAAAAAGCCTGCTTCCAATACAATAAGGCAAGCTCTAAAAATGGAACCCACAGGTTAAGGGGGAAAGAAACACCTGGCACCAAGAATGAGAGCAGACATTAAGAGAAAGGGTCATGAATGGAAGATCCCGGAGAAGCTGGCCCAGGATAGAGATGCCTGGAGGTCTCTCGTAGGTGGCATATGCCCTTGGAGGAATCGCAGGGGCCCAAGATGATCGGTGGATACCCCTCATGAACGAGTCTCAACAACGCTTATCTTTTATTGATGCCTCTTCTTGAACGTTTATTAGAGTTTGGTATGTCGACAGCGTGTTTGATGTTTTCTTGTTTCTTTTGGTAACCCATTCCGCGACGAATTCGTCATGTGAAAAAGAACGACGAACGATATATACATGTGTGCTTTTCTTAAAGCAAGGAAGAAAAAAAAAAGTCTTTTAATCCTTATGTCTGCTTGAAGTATTTCAAAGTTGCAAATACTTACAATGTCTTTTGTTGTATTAATTATTTACCTTCTACTCTTCTATCCCCTAGTTCCCTAGTGGGTCACAGAATAACAACATAACTGACAGTGTTACTCTTGTCAGCTTTTAAAAATATTCTCCATTGGTAACGTTTCCTTTTACAATTTTGAGTTGCGTATAGATCTATTTAATCTAAAAAAAATGTGCGTTCCTTACATGTTTATCTTATAAACCAGAATAACAAATTAGGTGAAATATGATGCGTGTCATAACAATTTTATAACAATAAAGGTCAACGGGGATTGTAGTTTCTTTGGTACTGATGCTACATCAT
>MUZC01000645.1:980465-982965 GCA_002072015.1 Radix auricularia | reverse complement strand
ATATTCCTATCTCCCTAATAAACGCAACTTCTCATATTTCTACCTCACTAACTCTTCTACGATTGCCCTTTTAACACGTACACGTAATTTCTCATATTATTGCCTTCGTAAAAGATGAAGATATGACATCCTAGTACACATGCGCGTTAGTTATAAGATTTATAAACTTTTTTTGAGAAATCTCCCTTACAAAACAAGGAGGCTAATTTTAATGGCGGACAAATATTCTTGGCATTGGCCTCGTTCAATAAATATTGAGCTAATCAAATAACAACCTTGTCTGACATGGCTTCTATTTGCATTATGACCTCCTTTCGAACTAGCTTTTGAAAAATTCATATTAGATTTTTTTTTCACGTATTTTGAATAATCTATGAAAAAAAAAATTATAATAATAAAAGTATAATTTTTAATAGATAAAAGTTAGTCAGTAAAACTATCACAATCTTATATAACAGTCAACTTAATGCTACAATAAATAACACAGCGATTCAGGCATTTGCATTTAAAGAGTTTTTGATGTTCAGAAATTGATATTTTCAACGTACGAAACGAATTTGTCACTAAATTCTTATGCACTGCCCGTAACGAAAGAATAAATAAGCTAACATTTTTTAGTAGTGAAATCAATGATTTGCCGCAGCCCTTGTTTAATGAGTAACACTAAGATGGAAAGTTTAAAAAAAATTAAATCATGGATTGTTATACTATCTTAAAAATAACAAAATTCCAATGAAATAAACCATAACATGTGTTACTAACCTGTTAATAGAAGATCCGATCTCATAGTTTTTAAAAAAAAAATTTTAAACGCGAGTTAATCACGAGCGACAAAATATTTGATAGCATTTTGCCTATTTATTTGAAGACATTATTATAACAAGAGCTTGAACGTGTGATGCGCCGGTGTAATAGAATAACGTTGCTATAAAGGTAAAGCTTCTCCCGAAGAATTTTTTTAAATACAAAATATCAATGTTTAAAATATAGTCACTCTTTGAAATATATTAAATTAAGAATAAGAGATTTAGTTGCTTATATAAACATATAGCATTGCATTTGGGCTACATGCATCTATTTCTTATCATTACCATATATTAACTAGCCTAAGTTTAACCCATTGCAAGTTTAAGGTAGAGGCCAGTAGAGGGGTACCTACCCCGTGCGGCAATTTGTCTCAGCTAATTACAAAATAATAACTACTGAACTGAAAAACAGATGGTTAAATTGTATGAGAGCGTGACAATTATGTCTTGGCACATATCATTTAAACGGGGCGCGGTTGAATAGTGGTAGCGCACTGGGCTGTCGAACCGAGGCAAAAGAGAATCACGGGTTCCAGCTTCGGTGCTTGCAATGCCCCCAAGGCATAGTGCTAGTCTAATAAACTCTTACTCGTTAGTGGTGGCTCAACGAAACTTGTGAACGCTACTTACTTGCCACATAGGCCTTCATGATCATAAAAGGGATGATGATTATTATTATTATTATTATTTGTACATATCATGTATGCATCAAGTTTATCAGGTCGCTCTTGTTGCTGAAGCAACTCATCAAATTCCTATAAAACTTAACAACAACTGCAAAAGATGAAATTGGCGATCATTGTTAGTGCAGCGAGTTTAGGAATATGAATGTGAATATTAACTTTACAAACAAGCCTCCAGAATTGTCTTAACGAATATTAACAGATTTTAGAGCAATCCTAATCAACCGAATAGCCTAAGCTCAGTCTTAAAATCATACTTTTTTGCTTTCGTTTTTTGGTTGTGAAGCATACTCACAGCAATAGAATATGAGCTCCACTTCTCTAATTAATTGAATAAGTTAATAGATCTATTTATTTGCGCCAAAACTATTTCTCAGATTAATCAATAATGAATCACGTATTGGAAACAATTTTTTAAAAAAGATTTCAATTAGCTAATGCGCGGAATTATAAACCCGAATTTAAAAAAAAGAGACTGAGTGTTGATAAGTAAAATTACGTGATGTCTAAGGAAGGGAATACACCATGGAACATTTTTATAATTGTTAAATAATCTTTGACTTACATAGAAATGACAATTTTCAAAAGTCAAATACCAAGAACATGCTTTAAACAAATTACGACATTTTATTGAAATAGGAATAGCTAGTAGCCAAGGAAATTTTGAACTATTATATCAGTTATACCCGTGTAGTTGTGAACATCTAAGTTAATATAAGGGATTGAACTATTATATCAGTTATACCAGTGTAGTTGCGAATATCTAAGTAATATAAGGGATTTAAAGATAAAGTACCAATTAATGAAATCTGTACAAATTCATACACATTCACATAACGCTTGTCATTGATCACCACACGCTGCCTATATACAGCCAACCACTGGATCTATTTATACACATGTGACAACGCAACTCAATGTGCCACTCTATTAGTGGGCCAATCTGTTCAACACAACTCAATGTGCCACTCTATTAGTGGGCCAATCTGTACAACACAACTCAATGTGCCA
>MUZC01000645.1:957777-975993 GCA_002072015.1 Radix auricularia | reverse complement strand
TTAACACCACTGAGGCAGTGTAACACAGTGTTTAACACCACTGAGGCAGTGTAACACAGTGTTTAACACCAGTGAGACAGTGTAACAAAGTGTTTAACACCACTGACACAGTGTAACACAGTGTTTAACACCACTGAGACAGTGTAACACAGTGTTTAACACCACTGAGACAGTGTTACACGGTATTTAATGTTGAACAAGATGACGTTTAAAAATAGAAACCCTTAAAACTTAGCATTCAATTTTATAGCACAAGGGCGCGGTGGTATTATTATTATTATTATTAGTATTGACCCCCAGTACAACAAACAAACTAGAGACTGCATGTAACAATCGTCAACATCATGACATCAAAATGTCTAGAGATGAATTGCATTTTTAAAATAAATGATATAGAATCTACTTTCTTCTAAAACATAGAGAGCCACTCCAATCTGATTTCAATAAAAAAAATACTCTTTTTGGGGTACTACGCCTCTGGAACCTGGTGCCAGTGTCGGCGCATTCTTCAAGAGACTTTATAACACTTGGGCGAACTGTGCACTAACCAGAGTCTACCTATAAGAAGAATATTTGTATCAATCGATATATTTGTTTGACTATATAGTTTGAAAGACTGAACTGATGTACCATATGTATAAAATAATTTTTTTTTATCGCTGTGTGCACTTTACTCGTAAAGCATGCTACAAGAACATTTAATATTTTAGAGTCACTGATATAAAAATAATCCTGGAGGTAAGGGTCTCTGATGTCATGAATATGGCCCCACATATTTTGGCTATTAGCGGCACAAGGTAATTAATTTTCCCCAATTCAGAATAAAAATACTTAAATTTGAAAGAATATAGAGTTAAAATGAGCAAATATCGGGACATTTATAAATCAATAAATGCTCCATTATATTGGGGTTTTTTAAATTTTAAATACGCGACACAGAATGTGTATATTCTTTAACAGACCAGGTCCATATTAATTGCTGAAGTAAAAAAGACCATATCATATTACTTGCTGAAGCCATGTTGCGTAAGCTCTTGGTATTGAAATTGGCTCTGGGAACTGGGCCTTTTGGCATATCAAGCACTTTGATTGGTTTTAAGAGTCCAATCATTTTATGCTGTAATTTTAACAAAATGTAATTTCTATCTGAAAAAAATATGAGGAATGATACCCATGTTATGTTCTGATAGAAATTACAAAATGTGTTACACGTGCAAAAGAAAATCTTTGTTGAAGAGGTTTAGGTAGAAAATATTTTGGTGTTAGATGGGAAGGTGATCCTTAACGGTTCTCAGATATTTGAAGTTTAATGGTATAAATAACGATCACATTGGTCTTGTGCTTACTTTTCGTTGTCTTACCAAATACAATTATGAGGAAGTAAGTAATGGACTGATAGATATTGTTTTTTTTAATATTTATTTATTGACACTCTTGTGAGATGGAGCTTCAGTAGTGTCTCTTTCTAATAAAGTGGTTCATTGTTGGTGTTAGCATACTTACCAAAAAACAGTCGGACCTCACTAAGTGGAAGTCAAAGGGGTCTGAAAGAAATTTCTACATGTGGAGATTCCGAATTAGAGAAAACGGCGTAAAAGGCGCAGAATAGGCCCGGGCCTACAAATTGATTCGATATCGGGAGGTTTTCGACTTACGGAAGTTCGACTAAGCGAGGTCCGACGGTATGTTTTGTTTAGTCGTGAAATTATCATCTGTGAATAGATATGATCGATAAGCAGCTAACATCTTTCTTGTTTTCATTCATTGAGTCTGCCTTACGTGAAATCTTATTCGTTTTGATATGAAACTTGAACTGTCCCTTAACCCGACGCTGGGTCGTTGGGGCACCATTTTGAGCTGCACACTATCTCATGCCATGTGTCACGGTTCTGTGCTGTCTTCCGGGAATCGCTAAATGACAGGCCGGTCCACTCTTTGATATCGTCCTCCCATCTCTTCCTTGGTCTGCGTCTTTTCCTTCTTCCATGGACTGTGCCTTGCAATATGGTATTTGAGAGACCCCCAGATCTTGTCACGTGTCCGTACCATCGTAATTTCCTCTTTTTAATTGAGGTGAGAAGGTCCTCGTAAGGGCCAATGACAGCAATTATTTTATCACTGATATGAAACTTTCAGCTTTGACTGATTTCCTCTTTGCCTTCTAATACCCGTTGATTCCCGTAACCAGATAAATACAACAAAGAGGATATTTTGATAACATGTGAGCCGTTAAATCTAGAATTTTATTTTTCCTCGGGATTGTAGGTAAAGTTTTTGATAAGACAATTCAGAAGAAAATAAAGCATGATTTGAGGAGTTTGGTAAAAAGAAAGGTCTACGGTCAGCTAAAGGTCCAAGCCTGGAGATGTAAGGTCATGGAAATGTTAGAAGGAAAGGTCTACGGTCAGCTGAAGGTCCAAGCCTGGAGGTGTAAGGTCATGGAAATGTTAGAAGGAAAGAGTTGAGCAGACCCCTGGGATCTACATCAACTTCAGGGACATTAATTATGATGGCGATTAATCTATCTGCTTGTGTTTTTGAATAAAATTATATCTGCGTCATTACACTGTTACCATGGTCTGACGAACATTTGTTCAGGATTCATTTTTATGAACGAATTTATTTCATTCGTAAAAATGTGGGATACATAATAAAATAATAAATGTAAAGAAATTTAGCTGTTTTTTTGTTTAAATGTTCCTTTAATATTTGTTCCTTTAATTTAATTTACTTATGATTATAGGGAAATTCGAATGTCTAGACTTTGAAATGAATCCGTTATTTCGCTCTCATTTCCAAATGTTCTAAAACAATTGTCATTACTCTTATAGCCGAGCCTTTTTGCCTTATTCTCCTTGGACTAACTCCTTCAACACCAGACAAACCGAATAATTTACTCAAGTGCCGTTTCAGGGTACAGAAAGGTCAAATTCCAAGATTATCATTACTTCTGCACGTCGGGGGGAAATCAAAATAGATTGTTTAAAAAATAGAGTAATTTTAGTTACCCTCTTGGGTGGGCGATGAACCGGAAGTAGTTGTCCGAGCTTGGGATGAGCAGCTGGGCAGCAGACAATGGAAATAAAGTGTAAACAAAAGAAATAACGTCTTTCCTAAAGGTCAAAGTATCATCACTACAAAGTACAGAATTTTACTTGTGTTGTTATTGAAGTAACTTAGCAAGGAACTTTTCTCAGCAATAAACCATCATTAATTGTATAATTTCGTAATTTTAGTTATATTTTGACGTGTCTTTTTATCAGCAACAACTTCGCTGTTGACAATATTTAGTTGTGTTGCTATTTTCAGAAAAATATCTCTACGCTGCTCTTCACACCCTGGTCTTTCTACTTTATTCCAGTGACTTAAATACGCCATATCTAGTACATGTATATTGATACTGACCTAGATCTCATTGCATCCAGCTGAACATTAATCCATTGCCTGGCAATACAATAGCCTCTATATAAAAAAAAAACAAAAAAAAAACAAATTGTGGATCAATTAAATGAATGGCTTAGGTAGTTTAAATTCAAAACTTAATAAGCATTAGATCATATGATGTTTTGAGACCTTGCTAGCAGACATATTCGATGAGTGCACCAAATGAAACCTAAAGGAAGATAGTGATTTCATTAAAAAAAAAAAAAATCCTGAATCAATTATTTATTATCGATAGATTATTAATTTTAGCTAAAGACGTCTTATATTTTTTTTTCAGATATTTCTACTCGCTTACAATACTACTATGAAATTCAAAATACACAAGGAAATTTTGTAATGGCAATAACTCTTTTATTACCAGACAAAGGATTCATGTTAGATACTGTGATGGTACTGTTCTTAACAGTATTAAATATATTCTTCAAAAAAATACTTATATTTTAAACTAGAATGAATGTTTCTTTATATCGCACGTCAAATAAATATTAATAATTAAATATACCAGAGTGATACTGAACGTACCTTTTGCTTTTTCAAAAGTGCTTGTCAAGACGAATCTTTTAACAAAAAGCTAGTTAGCTTTAGTTTCACACAAAGATAGTTCATTCATTAAAATGCACTTAGTAGAGCTAAATAAATGTTTTCTTTTCCTGGCTAAACTATAACTAGTACAGTGTCCCTCTATAGTAAGAGGGCTAGTTGGCAATGTTAGAATCCAATTCGCTGATAGCTAAAAATCTATTTCAGGAATGTTGTGTGAATGTATCATTAACTTTCAGACATGAACACCTTTAAGTTAGACAACAGATAAAATACGTACCTCACCTTTAGTTAGACAACAGATAAAATACGTACCTCATGTTTATTTTTATTTTAGAAGCAATCAGCAGGCATGGAATATTTAGTCAAGATATCTATCAATAATTTGTTTTTTTCATTTGCATCTTCTCTCCACCAATCAGGACCATCGTTACAACGATGAACTCGGCAGGATCACCGGATACCAGGCCGAGACTTTACTCTGTATGCCCATCAAAAACGCTGACAATGAAATTGTTGGAGTGGCACAGGCCTTGAACAAGAACAGAGGCGAGGAGTTCACAAAAGATGATGAAAAGGTTAGTGGCTAGTTTATTGATACCAAACTAACGCTGAATAAACTGAAAGATATCGATATAATTTTATATCAGTTGTGATGTCGGTATGGCTTCTTTCATTACTTTCATAAAACTCGGTGGTCGAGGTTCAAGAGCGCTCACCTGGTGCAGCGAGAGTTACCGGTTGGAGTCTCAGTGAAGGCGGGGTATTTTTGTTTTCCCCGGTAGATTAAGGTGTCCCTTATTCCACGCAGCTCTGATGAGTACCTGACAATAGTTGGAATAAACAAGGCGGCTGGACATTGGGCCTCACATTCCGCTCAAGTGACGTGGTCTCTGGACACTTGGACACTTCCCGACAAGCCAGCTTGCCGAATAGCCAGCGTTCCGAATAGCTAGCTTGCCGAATAGCCAGCTTGCCGTTGCGTGCAATTATAGTCCAGATCAGTGGTCACCAAACGTTAGTTTGACCCATAGACCCTTCTAAAGTAAAAACTTGCCCACGGACCTCAAAGTGAAAAAAACACATAAATGCATAGTACAAAAATTACAATTTCAAAAAAGCAATATTTTAGTTAGGTCGTTTTTATTGAAAATTACAATTTTTTGTTTAAAATAAACTTTAAAAGAATTCATGACTTAGATGAAGGTGATAAGATTTTATGAGTGTATTTATGTCCGACTCAATGTTTGTGAGTAGCAACCGGAAAACCCCATGAGCATTAATTTCTTGCCGGTTTCTATTTCTTGTGATGAGGTTCATAACGGCGCTGAATCTTTGTTCTAAGAAATAGGAAGACAAGAAAACCCTCAAAACTCCGTACAATAACTCAGATTGCAGGATAAAAAATTGGGATCTGTAAATGTAACCATAATTTCTTGTATTCTTGTTAAACATAAGTTCCTCATTTGTGCATATTTCAATAAGCTGCTCCATGTTAGTAGGCATTCATCAATGTTTGGGAGCTGAGTTTGTCCATGAACAAAAGGGTTCAACTGCCAGGTGAGAATATCCAAGTGAAATCTTCAAATCTTTCGATCAGGCTGCATGAAGAGGCGTTAAGTGTCGACAGTAATCAAGCAAATCTTCATCTCCATTTGCCATTTAGAAAGATTCTAAGAGCTAGAACATTCTCCTCTTGCCAAGTTGTGTTTGTACAGAAAAATGTTTGCATCAAACACAGATATTGGTCTTTTAGTTTTGATTAACTTTTATTGGTCACCTTGTAGTTTCAAATTAGTTTCGTTAAATTTGGCAAATAAATCATTCTTAAAGGATATGATTTTTTAGTTATTGTGTCGCAAATCATTGCATTTGCTTTCCAGGAATTCCAACACTGAATCGAAGAGGCCATAAAATTAATTTTTTAAAAGACACTTTTTAAAAAATAAACCACTTCTGTGTAGTGGGTAAGCGATTATAGTCTTCTTCATTTTCCAATCAATGTTGAGCAAATAATCTCTTATTTAAGACGTTATTTTTAATTAACTGATCTAATGACGTAGTCTAGTGATCCATTCAGACTTTCACTAATTTTTGTTGCGACTAAATGATGTCGATGAATGACACAATGTACTGAAAGTACACCTGGCGGAGGTTGTTTAAAGTATACCGGAAAGTCAATGGTATAGCCTTATAAAACTTTATAATTCAGTAAATGAGGTTTCACAATTTCGTGTCTGCTTCCAAACATTTAGCCTACTTCAAATATTCAACAACACTTTTTTTGCGGTGTTTTTTTTCACCCTCTCTCATTCTGTCTGTTGTAACAAATCACTGTTAATAATTATTAAATTGTTTAATCGTATGCTGCGGTAAACTCCTTTTGAAAAAACACTATTTGATTTAAAAGACAATTTTGATAAAAATAACTTTTCGACGCATTGAAAATTACCCAACCTGGCAAGTTTTGTTGATTCACATTAAAAAGATTGTATTTTCCTGACAAAAGCTTACGTGTAAGAAATCCGCTCTTTTTAATATTAAAACTTTACCATTCAATAAATCAAAGATTTTGATTGGTTGGTGCTGTGAAAATTACCGTAGCTCTACTTCCTTCTATTTGTAAACAACATTGTATGCCATAACTTATAGCACCTAAGATGGAATTTAATTAGTACATAAAGTATTCAGATAGTTTTTTTTTAAAAAATATTGTTATTTATTTTAATTTCCATAATAATAAAAAGGGACCAGAGTTTTATTATTTTATGTTAAACCTTACCCGAACCCCAGACGCTGTTCAAATCATTTTAATTTTTAAAGACATCATGAATGGTACCAGGGGTCCATAGGGACCACTTTGGGAACCACTGCAGAGTCTAGATAGAAGGAGCGTCTGTAATGGATAAAAAAATTATTTAAAAAAAAAACAACTTGAATGGCAATTGCATATCTGCCAATATCACCGTGGGACTTCCTTCATCTATATTTTAGAGGATTTCTTTTAGTTCATTACCCTGTTAAAAACCCAACTCAAGAATGAAGATAATTCAACCTTTATAAAAAGACATCTACATTTTACGGTGTAATATTATTTTTGTCTCTCCCCGTCTCTCTGCTTATCTCATTTACTTGAATATAAAGGCGGCTTGGGTCACCAAGAATCCAAATAGCAACATTGGGTTGGGTATTTTCCTCCTTTTAAAAATATGTCTGGGGTAGAGGGCTTGACAATTTATATGAAAACTAACGGTCTTCGCCAGTGGCGTCACTAGAGGGGTGCGGTGGGGACGGGCCGCACCGGGTGACACCATCACAAGGGGTGACACAAAAATGTAAATTCTGTATGTTCCTGTTATTTGGCACTGATAGACTCGGAGGCGTATTAAGAGCTAGGTCGTTAGGGGGGGGGGGGTTATACCATGATCTACTGCCCCGGGTGACACCAACCCCAGTGACGCCTCTGGTCTTCGGCATTATATCTTAGAATATGCCTGTTTTTAACAAACATATTCTTAAGGTTTTGAGTTAGTGTACGTACCCATAAAGTAAAAAAAAAAAAATTGTAGATCTTCAAAAAGTAAATAAATACGAAACATTTTTCTCAACAAAATTTTTTTTAGATTCTTGTCATTGCTACTCTTTCATTTGTGAAATCTTTTCCAAATGATTGGTAGCGATATCGAAATGAGAGCAGCTAAATGTCAATGACTTTAGCCATATTTTAATGAGAGTAGCTAAATGTCAATGACCTTAGCCATATTTTAATGAGAGCAGCTAAATGTCAATGACTTTAGCCATATTTTAATGAGAGTAGCTAAATGTCAATGACTTTAGCCATATTTTAATGAGAGTAGCTAAATGTCAATGACCTTAGCCATATTTTAATGAGAGCAGCTAAATGTCAATGACTTTAGCCATATTTTAATGAGAGCAGCTAAATGTCAATGACCTTAGCCATATTTTAATGAGAGTAGCTAAATGTCAATGACCTTAGCCATATTTTAATGAGAGCAGCTAAATGTCAATGACCTTAGCCATATTTTAATGAGAGTAGCTATAACTCATGGACTTTAGCCATATTTTAATGAGAGTAGTCATAACTCATGGACTTTAGCCATATTTTAATGAGAGTAGCTATAACTCATGGACTTTAGCCATATTTTAATGAGAGCAGCTAGATCTTTATTTGTGCAGTAATTAATTTTACGATTTTTCATTAGCGTAGAAAGAAGTGTTTTGAATAGTAGGTAAGAATAGTATTTGTTTTCAAAGATATCATCTCGCATCAGAGGCGTAAGTTCGGGTTTTCTGAGTGTGCGGTCCGCACCAATGCGTACATTAATGAATGCTCCCGACATGTGGCGCAATCATAATCGATGTAGGTCTGTGGGTAGGTCGTGATGGGGTTCCCACCATAAGCTACTGCAGTTGGTGACCCCAACCCTAGTGACGCCTCTGACTCGACTTACTTGTAATCGACCAGCAGGACTCCGACTCTTTTCTTGGTTAGATCGATACCGTTCCTAAATTGTGTTACTGCTTTTGAAAGTAATTTTAAGAAACATTTATCATAAGTGTAAACGTTTAATTTGAAAAAAAGCACGTGAACTGATAAAGTTCAAATCTTTTCTGTCGTGTTTGCACCAAGAGAAACATTGAGCCAGGCGGTAACTGTAATCACGAGTTTTCAGTGGCCTGAATCCCATCAGGCCAAACAATACTTAGACTCTAAAGGCAATTTATTTCCCCGTCGAGACAGCCGCGGCCCCAACGTGTGAGGAAATGGTTGAAGATGTTTTAGAAATGTCAGAGGGCCATCAATCCGAATCTTGGTACCAGATGAGAGAATCTCGGGGCGGGATTAAATTGATCGTTTGTTTGGCTTCTGTCTTGGTAACACCCACTAGCACTTTAAAACAAATTGTATGCGGATAATAAGGTTGGGGTAGGATTATCCATTGGCGGTGAGGGGGCGGGGTGGGGGGACTAGGCAATGCTCCCATAATCACAGAAGATTAACGAAGCATGGCGCAGACTCTAATCTGTCACTAAAAATGTCAATTGATTTCATGGTATGAGGAGCGATTCCATGGAGTTTTAACCAGAGATGATTCGAGCACGGACGTTTGCACTCAGTCAATTCGACACCTGAATGTTAAATTATTATTTTAAAATATTATTTTACAAAAAAACTTAATTAATCTATTTTAAAATATTATCAATGATTCAAAATACACAACTGCGTGAAATAGTATCTATTGACGTTAATTACATAATATTACAATTGATAGAAGAGTATGTAAACACACTGACAACAGAATGGTATTTTATACATCAGTGTATAGTTTTCGTGCGCATTCTGTTTCTCTAAAGTTAATAGATCTAGTCTATATATCATTATACTAGGGTATCACCCGTCATAAATGACGGAAGTTTTGAAAATCAATATATTTCAGCTTCAATCTCTTAATTTTGAACAAATGTTCATCAGAAAAAAATCAATATAGATCTATAAGCTATGGGCATTTTATGAAATTTTCAGTTTAATGACGTCATAAAACTAATTTATTTTATAATTTTTTGTCTTATTCATTTATTTCCAGTAACAATTTTAATCATTTTTGGTGCGCTGGTTTCTAAAATTAGTAGCGTCATTGGGACATAAATTGCAACTTATATATTTTTGTTGAGTATTTTTTGTGCGAAGCTAAAGCTATCTAAATATAGTAGTGTGACGGACGTTACATTGAGAATTATATATATTTGATTATTTTTACCAATTTCATGCTAAGATTGAACTGTTTACTTAGCGATTTTATTTCTTCCTTCTCATTTGCCTTTTGCTTGTTATCACTTTTTGTACCGTCTTTTCTTAAATGACAAGTGGGACCATACAAATGATTATAAAGGTGATATTGAGCATTTGAGTTAAAACGCCGGAAGTAGAAACACCCAAGGGTCGAAAAATCCTCGTGTGAATTAGACAGGGTCGAAAGCTCCAAGGCATGACCGTGCGGGGTCGAAACGTCCTGCGGTTGAATCGTCAGGGTCGAACTGCCCTTGGTCAAAATATGGCCTGCAATCACGAAGAATGGCCTGAAAGCACGCTAGCCTGAGGGGTACACATAAAAATGCTTCAGCCAAGACGATCAGATCTTTGATGGAAACTGAATGGCCCTCTCGACAGTCTGGTGAATGGCTCACTCCACAGTCTGTTGAATGGCTCACTCCACAGTCTGGTGAATGGCTCACTCAACAGTCTGGTGAATGGCTCACTCCACAGTCTGGTGAATGGCTCACTCCACAGTCTGGTGAATGGCTCACTCAACAGTCTGGTGAATGGCTCACTCCACAGTCTGGTGAATGGCTCACTCAACAGTCTGGTGAATGACTCACTCCACAGTCTGGTGATTGGCTCACTCCACAGTCTGGTGAATGGCCCTCTCGACAGTCTGGTGAATGGCTCACTCAACAGTCTGGTGAATGGCTCACTCCACAGTCTGGTGAATGGCTCACTCAACAGTCTGGTGAATCGCTCACTCCACAGTCTGGTGAATGGCTCACTCAACAGTCTGGTGAATGGCTCACTCCACAGTCTGGTGAATGGCTCACTCCACAGTCTGGTGAATCAAATATTGTCAGAACACTGACCTAACAACTCTGACTTCAATTGTACGTCAGTGTGTTTGTATATTTATGTGTGCGCTATTATGTGTTTCATGCTTTGCATTCATATTTGATCATTTTCAGGTTTTCATCTACAATGTCCATAACTCATGTCTCCTAGTCCTCAAACAATCTTTCACAGAAGAGCTCCAAGGTTCATTTGATAAATATTTACTGTCGGTTTCTTTGATATCAATCAAGTTCCATGGCCCTCAAATTTTTTATTTGGTATAGATCGTAAAAATTCAAAGTATGACACTCAATTTAAGTTTTTTTGTTAAAAGCTTGAATGTTCGAAACGAATTATTAAATTATTTATAAAGGCTAGCCAAAAATATAAACTTATCACATCATGATTATCTGGACGACCACAACTAAAACTAATCATATCATGATTATCTGGAAGACTCGAAAATACAAATCATACATCTAATGTTACAACAGAATAAAACTAGTTACGATTACAATATATATTTTACAAATTCCTATTATCATGAAGTATCCTGTTCGTGTGTACTGTTATATTGTTTGTGTGCACTCTTCTGGTGTTGGTGTGCACTATCATATTGTTGGTGTGCACTGTTATATTGTTGATGTGTTCTATAATATTGTTGACATGTACTCCTAATATGGGGTCATACCTCTGAGAACGAAGCTCCGACATTTCATCTAGTCCTTAAAGGGTAAAGTAAACCCTCTTTCGCCTTGTCATAATGAGGTCCTTTAGGGTTTTCCCGTTTAGCACATTACGCAATTTTCAGTCGTAGACAGCGCTAATGAACGCACCATCATCTCAGTCTTGCTATTACTCATACCAATTTTGAAGTTTCCCGTCAGAGATTTTCGGACCGAAAATAGAGCCATCTAAGATGAGGCCCCGTTGTAAACAGCGTCCTCTAAGATATTTGAAGTACAGAATAAACTATGCTTATTAGTTAATGGATGATGCTTATTAGTTAATGGATGTAAATAAACGCTAGGCCCATTAACTGTGGTGTATGGACAAAACGTTGTAGTGTGACGTGGTTTAGAGGGGGAAAAAATATATAGATAACTGTTTTTAGTCCAGTATCATAAAATAAAAGACAGCGATAAAACACAATTCGTTTGTGTATCTTGTTTTTGTTTTTTAAATTGTAGGCGTGTCCCTGTAGGCGTGTCCCTTGTAGGCGTGTCCCTTGTAGGCGTGTCCCTTGTAGGCGTGTCCCTTGTAGGCGTGTCCCTTGTAGGCGTGTCCCTGTGGGCGTGTCCCTGTAAGTGTGTCCCTGTGGGCGTGTCCCTGTAAGTGTGTCCCTGTAGGCGCGTCCCTGTGGGCGTGTATCTGTGGGCGTGTCCCTGTGTTTTCCTGTGGGTGTGTCCCTGTAAGTGTGTCCCTGTAGGCGCGTCCCTGTAGGCGTGTTGTCACGTGAAAATGCGCGGTGTGTCATGGTCAAAGGGAGGCCAAGGAAAGGTCACGGGTGAATGTTCACGGGGACACAGACAGAGAGAGAGAGAGAGGGGACGAGAGGTTGAAGAGCCAGAGGGAGATGGCTGTGCTGTGTTGGGACTGATAAGTTTTTTCTGTAGAAAGTGTACATACGTTAAGTTGCGGCATTAAAGATTTCTTTGTTTACAAAGAACAAGGACTTCAATGTTATTGTGGTGTGGAAGAGATTGCTGTCAATTAACGCTCGCAAAGTGAGAAACGGAGCACACTGTTACATAATTTGGGTCACAACCGGTCATCCATGTTACATTAGTGTGAGAACCGACCATCCTGTTACACGTGTCCCTGTGAGCGAGTCCATGTAAGTGTGTCCCTGTAAATGAGTCCATGTAAGAGTGTCCCTTGTAGGCGTGTCCCTTGTAGGCGTGTCCCTGTGGGCGTGTCCCTGTAAGTGTGTCCCTGTGGGTGTGTCCCTGTAAGTGTGTCCCTGTGGGTGTGTCCCTGTAAGTGTGTCCATGTGGGCGTGTCCCTGTAAGTGTGTCCCTGTAGGCGCGTCACTGTGGGCGTGTATCTGTGGGCGTGTCCCTGTAAGTGTGTTCCTGTGGGTGTGTCCCTGTAAGTGTGTCCCTGTAGGCGCGTCCACGTAAGTGTGTCCCTGTAGGCGCGTCCCTGTAGGCGTGTCCCTGTGAGCGAGTCCATGTAAGTGTGTCCCTGTAAATGAGTCCATGTAGCGCGTCCCTGTAAGCGTGTCCCTGTAAGCGTGTCCCTGTGGGCGTGTCCCTGTGAGCGTGTCCCTGTGGGCGTGTCCCTGTAAGCATGTCCCTGTAAGCGTGTCCCTGTGGCCGTGTCCCTGTAAACGTGTCATTGTGGGCGTGTCCCTGTAAGCGTGTCCCTGTAAGCGTGTCCCTGTGAGCGTGTCCCTGTAAGTGTGTCCCTGTGGGCGTGTCCCTGTGAGCGTGTCCCTGTGGGCGTGTCCCTGTAAGTGTGTCCCTGTGGGCGTGTCCCTGTAAGTGTGTCCCTGTGGGCGTGTCCCTGTAAGCGTGTCCCTGTAAGCGTGTCCCTGTGAGCGTGTCCCTGTAGGCGTGTCCCTGCAAGTGTTTCCCTGTGGGCGTGTCCCTGTGGGCGTGTCCCTGTGAGCGTGTCTTGCTGGTGTTCAAGAGTATGAAATAATCAAATGTTTTCATGCCAAAGCGAAGTGCAGTTCAGACCTGAGTGTTTAATAGGAATCAATGGAAGAATAACAAAAGAATGTGTTAAGACTTTGTTGATTTATTGTAATCCTATGTGTGTGTTACTAAATATTGTTTTTTTTAAATTGTGAAGCGTATGTTCACGTGAGATCGCCGTAAGCAGGAATGTTGGACTGTTGTGGAATAGAAGAAATGGGACGGAATTGGAGGTATGATTTGAAGAGACGATGTGCCGAGGTGTGTTAGCAGATTTGCACTTACAATTATGTTGAAAGCAATTATTTTTACCTAGCTGTGTTGTCATTATTCATTACTCAAACAGATAATTTTTTTTATAGTATTTCTTAATGAAACTATTTGCAGTAAAAATTTTCATAAACGAATTTTTTCAGGATAAATGTCAAAGTAAACATAAGTTTGCTAAATTTGTATTATAATTGAAAACATATTTTTCTGCCGTGGCTAAGCCTGTCAACGGGTACCCGGGACCATGTTACCCGTTGCCATCTGATTACCCGGGTAGTAAAATTCCGCCCGGGTACCCGTGAAAATGTAACTTCAATGCCTATATTAACGGAGGCCAAACTTAGGCTCCCGTTTGGCTTTTTTTTTAACATTGTGTTTCGCGAAATAATTTTTCAAATGAAAATTTTTGTTTGAAATAAATGCTGTAAATTACATCTTAGAAGAAATATCTGTCAACGGGAAATGTATTTTGATACATCTTTATCTCTCAACGTGAAACAGAAATCGCAAACACAAAAAAGGTTTTGTCGCTTTAAAAGAATCATATAGATAAGATAATCGTATATATTGATATAGATCAAAAGTCCTCTGCCAAAAATAACGATGTTAGAGATAAAAGCGGCTGTTTGTTAGTAAAAAAAAATCCCTTCTTTGACTTTGACAGTAATTTCGCTTTGAAATACGCCGATTGATACTAGCTAATGTTGTTTATCTACCTCCCCTCTCCTCCCTTCATTCATATAACCCACACCCCTTGCATTCGCTTGTGTTTCTTGTGTGAATTAACAGGTGTTGACCTAGAAAAACTGATGTACAAGGTTGCCAGTATTTAAAGTTAATAAATTTACACTGAATACATACTTGAATAATACTTGACAATAAAAATTATTTGAGACATGCTCTATTTGAAATAAGGGGGTGGGGTGGGGAGCTTTGTGACGTCATTTTTGTTTATTTTTAGCATACCTAGGTTTTTTCTCTTTTTTTTCCCTTCTGATCTAGGTTTATTTTGACGTGTTGGCTAGGTTTTTCCTAAAATAGTCGCTGGCAGCACTGGTTACTAACAATTTCAAATGGGTAAGTCGTCGTCCGTGGGGAGGGACTGCATAGAGATAAATGAGGTCGTGTTTGGTTTTGTTAATAAAAACATCTTTGCTTTGACATTAAAGTTTCTTTAAAATACGCCGACATAGGATTTCCGATTGTAGACGTTGTTTATCTACCCCCTCTCCTTCCTCCATTCGATTGAGTTTTGCGTGTTCGTTACCACGTGTGCCTTGTCAAAATGTTTTTTAAAAATAATACACCAAAATTTGTAATTAAAAAAAAAAAAATCAATGCATTATTTACTAACAGTCTAAGATAGATAAGAGGCCATCCATAAATGACGTTTTTCACCTAAGGAGGAGGCGATCATACATTTGTGACGAAGGGGGTGTGTGTTTTAGAAATGTGACGTCACATCAAAACTTGCAACTTAAAATGAAAGTTTCACTTAAAAGCTTTAATGCTTACAATTTATTTAATGACGATTTACATGGATTTACACGTGTATCGATTTAATAGAGTTCAACTTCACATTAAATACAAACTTAAGTGACAATAAAGTTATTTCACAAATGCTAATTTTCAAAAAGGCTTTTATAAGGGGGGGGGGCAGCGGCTGCAAATCTTAGTTCTAAGGGGGTTCTATTTTTTTGTGACTATGGCCGGATGGCCGGGGGGGGGTATAAATCGGCCAAAATCACGTGATGTCACTTTTAGACGTCGGCCGTGTGGTTACTGTGTGAAATAAGGTGCATGGAAGATGGCATAGTATATCGGTCATGACGGGGAAAATTATGCGATGTTTCGAACGTGTAACCGGGGTACCCGTTCGAAATTTGGACGGGTACCCGGGCAGCATTTTTTAACAAAATTGACAGCCCTAGCCGTGGCAAAGTTCGCTTTTTAAGATAAAAAATGTCAAATGAATAAAAAATTAACAATAATCTTTTTGAGATAAGTCCGCACAGAATACACACAAAATTGATTAACATGTAGATTTGTCAAACTGAATACCCTGCATACTTCTATTAATAGACATCTGACATTACATGACAAGTATCTTTATATATTATTCACGTCAACCACCATGTGCAAATGAGCAGGACGAATGACCCCCGCTGGGGTCGAAAGGACGAATGACACCCGCTGGGGTCGAAAGGACGAATGGCACCCGCTGGGGTCGAAAGATCGCAGTGGGCAAGCGGAATGTGATGAAAATAAAAGTGTGTGGAGGGGGTACGGCAAAAATGCTTCTTGCGTTCATTTGCGTTGATCCTTCACAGAATAAAATATGATTCGTGGTGTGGTGGTTATCACGTCCACACGCGGATATTTCATTGTCTATTTTTGCTACCCTTAAACCCCGCCCTAAACAGATAATGTTTTCAATTAGTCACTGCCTCACTTATGTGTGCCCCCTAGTAAAAGGTTTGCCGTCAACTCATTCATCCAGTCTTACATACCGTGATGGAAGTTTGACTGTCCGGCTTAAGATCCATCTGAATTCACTGAGTGATCATTTCATTAGATCCATGTACCTCAGATAGATCGGGAGACACAGATGGACTTTTCTACGTCTGCCGGGGCCATTAAACTGAGCGACTAATTTACGGGGAGTTTAAACGTTCCTGAAAGTTTCAATATTCAGTTTTCATTTGTTATTTATCACATTTATTGGAATAAACACTTCAACTTAAATTGAAAATAAAATTCAAATACGACCAAGTTTAAATTATTAACAAAGGTAAATTAAATTATTAAGATCAGGTTTTTATGCTAATTATCACATCATGACTCATATGAATCGTGTGACTCGTGTGACTCGTATGACTCGTGTGACTCGTATGACCCGTGTGACTCATATGACCCGTGTGACTCGTCTGAGTCGTATGACTCGTGTGACTCATATGACTCGTATGACTCGTGTGACTCATATGACCCGTGTGACTCCTATGAACCGTGTGAATCATATGACTCGTGTGACTCGTATGACTCGTGTGACTCGTGTGACTTGTGTGACTCGTATGACTCGTGTGACTCATATGACTCGTGTGACTCGTGTGACTCATATGACTCGTATGACTCGTGTGACTCATATGACCCGTGTGACTTGTATGACCCGTGTGAATCATATGACTCGTGTGACTCGTATGACTCGTGTGACTCGTGTGACTAGTGTGACTTGTATGACTCGTGTGACTCATATGACTCGTGTGACTCGTATGACTCGTGTGACTCGTGTGACTCGTATGACGCGTGTGACTCGTGTGACTCACATGACCCGTGTGACTCGTGTGACTCGTATGACTCGTGTGACTCATATGACCCGTGTGACTCATATGGCCCGTGTGACTCATATGACCCGTGTGACTCGTGTGACTCGTGTGACTCGTATGAATCGTGTGACTCGTGTGACGCGTGTGACTCGTGTGACTCATATGACCCGTGTGACTCGTGTGACTCGTATGACTCGTGTTACTCATATGACCCGTGTGACTCATATGGCCCGTGTGACTCATATGACCCGTGTGACTCGTGTGACTCGTATGACTCGTGTGACTCATATGGCCCGTGTGACTCGTCTGAGTCGTATGTATCGTGTGACTCGTGTGACTCGTATGACTCGTGTGACTCGTCTGACTCGTGTGACTCGTATGACTCGTGTGACTCATATGGCCCGTGTGACTCGTCTGAGTCGTATGACTCGTGTGACTCGTATGACTCGTGTGACTCATATGGCCCGTGTGACTCGTCTGAGTCGTATGACTCGTGTGACTCGTCTGACTCGTGTGACTCGTCTGACTCGTGTGACTCGTATGACTCGTGTGACTCATATGACCCGTGTGACTCGTCTGAGTCGTATGACTCGTTTGACTCTTATATTAAGGTTTAAGAAAACATCAAATTTAAGCTAAAATTTAACTTATGATGATTAAATTATGGTTGACCTTATGTTCTGGTGAGAACAATAATATATGCCCAAAGTCTCACTCGATCTTATGTTTATATAAGAATAATAATATATGCCCAAAGTCTCACTCTTTGCGGCTGGAATTCGGGTGTCGAAGGGGTTGCCTGATTAAACCAAGAAAACTTGCAAACCATCAACATTTAAAACTCTAATAAAATACAATACTTGTCATAAACCGTGCATAAGGGGAAGACGCAGTGATCTTCTGTTTAGACAGAGCTCTGTAACAGATAAGATAAAAAAGATTTTTGTTAAAATAACGTTTTCTACAAGGGACTCACCTCGCATGGCTTTAAATCTGTCCGTCCTAGAAGAAATTATACCTCTTTCCTTAAAGGTAACAATACAAAATAACAAATATAAAAACACTAATCCCCGATTCGCTGACTGGCTATAAAGATCTTTAATAACCCAAGCTTGTTTGTTTATAGTATATTTATAATCTACAAGAAGCTATGTAGTGTATATGTAGCAAATATGTGTTGTCAAAGGGCTAGAGTTCTCCTTTATTTTCTTGGCGTGGTACAAGCTTACATTAGCGTACGACATACGTCAAAGTTTGGAAGTATAAATAAACTTGAGAGATGAAGACATGGTACCTAAGGCGTTTATCTATTATTTCTTTTTTTATATTTAAAAATAATTTTAATAAAATAGAATAGTATGAAATTTTTGGGTATCTT
>MUZC01000645.1:921460-957767 GCA_002072015.1 Radix auricularia | reverse complement strand
TATATTAACACAAGATTATAACTGAGGTTGTATGTGATGTTAGCCTCATGGGGGAAAAGTCCTATTTCATACGCAGATATTTAGCTAAGCAGCCTTTTGTTTTTTACTGACGAAATCGATCTTAACGCGCGATTATTCTAATGTGCCTAGTCGATACATGAGTTGGACTCATAGTTTATAGTTAAGAAAAACGCAATTTTTAAACAGAACTCGGTAAATTCCACTTTGATGCAATGGTATATAATATACGCTAGGTACCATCGAGGAGAAAAAACAGAAATTATGTGGTCGGGCGATTGCTATATATGCAAAACGAACGGTAAAATCATTTAAAGGGATTTAATGTTAAAAGTAAAAACCATTTTGTATTTATCTTCGAATTTTTTTAACATTTTATTTTATTTTGCTCTTTTGAACGGTATTTTTTTTTTTTTATTTTTTTTTTAAAAATTAAAACACATCTAAACTCAGAATGAATCCCCCTCTATTATCCCACTCCGCTATATCAACAGCCACTTTACTCAAAACTTACCGGTTTACCGTAAAACGCCTTTTTGTTTTTAAACAGGAAACTACGTCTCTGTATAGTTAATTGTGGCAGTTAACTTTAAAATTGCAACAATTAATGTGTTTTGTGTAGATCTAATGACTGAATTATAAGCTGTTTGCTTTACTTCCTTTAATTTCTTTTTTTACAAATCACTTTGTAATTTTCTTTTTTTTTATTTGCTATTTAAAAATTGTGAGAACTTTTTATGGAGAGGAAGTGTAGGTTCGTTAGTATTATTTGATAAAAATTTCATAAATTTGATAGGATAGGAGAAGAGTTACTTCTAAATAAGTCTGTTTAAGTAGGTATTATAGACTAGTAGAAGAGTTACTTCTAAATAAGTCTGTTTAAGTAGGTTTGATATGCTAGGAAAAGTGTTACTTCTAAATAAGTCCGAAAAGTTAGAAACTTTTCCTCCTATTCTGGACACAATAATCGTTGAACTAACAAGATGTGCCGAGAAGAATTCACGAATTTGAAATCTGTTTTCTTTCTTGAGTGATTAAAAACCGTTACTTGTCATGCTCTAAATAAAAAAATGCGAACATTTTGCCAACACGTACAACAATAAATCGAGCTATGACGACCGTTTAAACGAATGCGAGCAACTCAAGCATAACATGGCACTTTAGGAAAATTGTGAGACTCCCTGCACTGTACAGAAAAATAATTCCTAACAATTTAAAATATGTTTGCCAAACATTAAAATTGCACTCATGATGGTGCATGATGATGAGCAACTGAACAAGAGAAAGCTTTTTTTCCTAGACTTAAATTTATACAAATCAGCTTCTTAGTCCAATGGGACAGCATCGTTTGAACTTGCTTTCACTCATGAGCTTATAGTCTACAATGATATCCTGAAGCCAGTTGATTTCAAGCCGATAATAAAACAATTTTCTGAGAAGACATATCGAAAACGCTAGTTATAATAAAATAACGTTCTGAAATGTGTTCCAATCTAATTAATTGTTTTTCATTACAAATTTCGACACATTTATTTGACCTTGTACAATTGATGTATTACGTTATGTTGATTTTAATGATTTAAAAAACATATGTAAACATCTGCTTTTGTGTGCAAGTTTTATTTTTGTAAATGTAATAAGTAATATTATAAAACATGTAAATACATATATCTTTTCTCTGTTTCTCGTGTTTAATTTGATTATATTTGCAGCTGTAAGGCTGTAATAAACTATTTTTAATATAATCAACCATTTAATTTTTATTCCTGTGAGGGAAGGGGGGGTCAGCACTATTTCCTTGCCCAGGGGCCCAACCCTATTACTTGCACGGGGGTTCAAAATTGTGTAAAGGTGGCTCTGAAAAAGGTATGGATACTTTGAAAAGAATGCGATAGCAAAGAATGAAAAATGTATATTGTTTCATTTTTTGTATATAGCATGTGTATTACTCGTCAAATATAACAAACTATTTCAGCTGATTTTAGTTTAGTTTTTGTAATTGTAACTTTTGCCTGAAAGCCGTAAAGTAAACAATCAAAAAATGTAGATTCAAAGAAAGAAAAGTTAAATCTCATTTCTATATTGAATAATTTTACACGCATGCTCGAAACAAGTTATTCGTGATGTAGACTAGTAATTTGTTTTTCATTGCTTTTTTTTTATTTTCGGTATGCTGCTTTCTAAAATTTTTATCCTTAAGAATGGACATTAATTGCAAGATAAATATTTTGATTTTTTTAACATTAAAACAGCAACAAACACGAAACTAAAAAATAATAAAAGTAATTTTAATTCAATCATACATTAATCATTTTATTTGATTAATAAATTTTATTTTTAAAAAAAACTAAAATTAATTCAAAATTCATTTAAAAACATAATATAGATGTATTTTAATGTATAATATTTAAAAAGAGATTTCTGTTTATGGAAATCATTGCAATATCATTTAGTCTTCCAATTACAAACTCACATCACATTTAAGGCAAATAGCGCAGTTTTCAGTTGATAATTAATTTACATGGCTGCAATTTTTTAAAATACCATCCTAATTCAGAAGCAGAAGCAACTTAGATCTTATTACTTAAACTCTACCAACTACACGTAAGGCTGGCTGTAGATAAGATGAATTGTTTCTTTACTTTCTCGCTGTTTGCGACTTTTCCATATAAACTTTCTTTACATTTTTGTGATGTAATACACTGAATATAATATTTTGAAAATGTGTATTTTTGCATGAAAGATATTTTTCTTACACTTAACTTCAGAGGAAACGTATAAATGTTTGAAAAAAATCTTTATGTTATTTGATTTGTAATACTTTTTTCAAAAGTTTTATTGTCTGAAATTTGAAAGTCAAAGCTGTTACATCTGTTAACCTTTAATGTCTTTGTTATTATCTTAAAGTAAATAATTACTGTGTAAGATATGTGACTATTTCAAATATAGCAGTTGTGGTTTTCTAAATTTTTATAACACTTCGTGGTGCTAACTATGTAGGCTTGTCTCTATGCTTCATGTTGAGTCCCCCACATCTTGGCTGTTTGTTTTGGATTATTTCATTTCTTTTGGGCTGGTGTGGTGAAATGTGTTTTTTTGCGTGGCCGCATCTACGTAGAACCTACGATCCTCCTCTGTGGGTGTGTCACCTCCAATATAATCGTACTGACTCACTTCCGTTTCTTGTAGGAATTCTTTGTCATCAGCTGTTGTCTTATCGTTAAACGCGGCATATCCTGCTGCTGTATAAGCAACGGTATCTGCAGGTGAGATAAATTAAAACTAGGAAACTATTCGGGAACTGTGATGTAAGGATCCACAGCCATATATACCGTGAAAATCTAAATTATTTTCTCCACACTAAATCGAAGACCATAAAAACATATATTACATAATCAATTAAAAATTTTAAAAAATAACTTCTATTGTTTATATAATATAGGGAGGATTAAAGTACCATTTAAACTCTTTTTGAGTGATTTCTAAGCATTTTTGACGTGTTTTTCTGTGATCATTTTTTATTTTATGAAATTAAATTATTCTTTCACATGTTCAATAAAAGACAAACAATAAAACTAATTAGTCTAAAATAAAGTAAAAATAGATTTAAATACCAATATGATTATCTGTGTGAACAGATAAAATGTCATTGTAACTTTGATTCATATCACTTTTATTCAGCAAAATAATTTAATATTTTTAATTCACTTTACATAACGTTGCCTCTCACCATGTCTTTCCTTTGGGTAAGCGTCGTAGTCGTGATTACTAAATATTATGGGAGTAAAGATTATACACGATGTAATTAGTAAACTTAATCTTTCAAGTTTAAAATTACAAATGTTGATTTTTTTTCAATATTAACTGATCAATACATGTCTTATATAATTACAATAGTTTATGTGGAAATAGATAAATTCAGACGACATATGTTCACCAAAACAAAATGCTATTTACCTCTTAAGCGGTTGAAATCGTTTTCCTGAAAATGTATGAGACATATATGTAAATATATCTTTTATATTCTGACAGTTATTACGATTAAAATATATAGCATGTATTATTATAAATAAATGTTATACTTCAAAGTACTTTATTTCAATGTATATATTATTTTATTATTTTTAAACAAAAACTTTATTTTTTCGTTTTTTTAATTCAAAAAATGAGTAATTGACAGCAAAATATTCATTTTCTTAAATTTTAAATTTTTGTTTTTATGTTCTCTTTATTTTCCTCTGCTTATTAGATTTATTTTTTTTCTGCTTCTCTTCTTATTCTCCTTGTTATTGTTGTAAAGGATTTATGTTTTTTAAAAAAATATAGTAACAATTGCACAATTATTACAATTTGTCATATATAGAGAATAAAAATGTGTTTTTCAAACCTTTTCTTCTGCAAATGATTATACAAACAATGACCAGAATTAGCAGTAGAAATGCGCCCCCTGATGCAGCTATGATATAAATATTCTGCTGTGACAGAAAAGGTTTGCCTTCTCCTGAAACTACATTAAAAATATTATTATTATTCAAAATAGATATCTTTCAATTTACACTCTCTCTTGTTGATTTTTTTTTTTAATTACGTATTTTTTTCTTATAAACATAAAAACAAAAATTAAAAATTGCTATTTAAATGAATAATTTTTAAAAACATCAATTTCGTTGCATGAAAGCTGTAAGAATTTTTTTTTTACCTTTCTTTGGAGTTTCCATACAAAAATATTTATATTCAAAGTCGCAAGGGACGTCATTGGCCTCAAAGTTCACGAACACCACGGCACAATCTTCGTTACGTCCGTAATCGTTTGGCTCATTATCTTGCCACAATTTGTTCAGCTCTACGGCTGTTTCATTGTTGTGCACCCAAACAAACTTTCCTTCCTCCGCAATATCATTGGCTCCAATCCAAACTTTGGTTCAGTAGAGCCAGTAAGGAAATAAAATCAGGCAAAGTTTTAAATGTTGAATATGTTTAAAGGAAAGAAGTACTACTTTCATAAGCGAAATAATTAAACTAATGAGCTGCAAATTTTCCCGGCTATTTTTTTTTTAGGAAATTAAAGACAAAATAAAGAATTATAAAATACTATTAATACTAATGTAATAGAAACCTTGTTCACTGATTCCCTGTCTGAATAACATTTCTTTAATCTGAATCATGGTGTCCACTGATGCCAAAACTTGACCTCTCTCCTCACATCTTATCTGTGTTTTATTTTTTTTTAAATAGACACCATGATTAAGTCTGTTATTTCGTACATGTAAAATTCATTCATTAGCATATACTTTGTTTTAGTCAATATACAATTTTTCAAGAACATCCAAATACGACATTTGCGTAATTTTATTTTCAATCTACCCATAACTTCGGGATTCTAAAAACAAGATAAATTATACTTTTTTTTAATAATCATACAACATTTTAATGGAAAAATTGGTATAAAGATATTCATATATTATCTTAAAATATTTGCTCTTTGCTACGCTCCTTACAGCTCTAGTTAATGAACCTTACATTTTAAAAAATCAAAAATATTTTTGCTTTAAAAAAAAATAACATGACAAATGATAACTAACATTATTTTACCCTTTATATGATAACATTTTTGGTAAACCATATTTAACATTGCCACTTCCATCAAATTCTTATCATGTTTTGAAAAAAATGAAATGTAATGTTGAGTTAATTGATGTAGAAATAAATAAGCGAGTTCTATCATTTTTTACCTTTGCGTTTTGCCAGGTAAGA
Source organism: Radix auricularia (assembly GCA_002072015.1). Lineage (NCBI taxonomy): Eukaryota > Metazoa > Mollusca > Gastropoda > Lymnaeidae > Radix > Radix auricularia. The sequence continues at coordinate 951,995 of MUZC01000645.1, read as the reverse complement.
CTTTCATTATAAAACGTGTAACATCTGCCTTTAATAAATCGGTCTGTTTTTTCAGAACAACTTGCTTGACCTGTGTTGTATTTAACAAATCGATGTACAATTATCCTTCAGCATTTTGAGACATGGAACTTTTTAAATTTTATAGTTGAAAAATTATTTTTTAAAGGCACTAATGGTAGCGAAAAATTTTATTATGAATTTTTTGTTATAGTTTAGAAAACATATAATATACATAAATTAAGACATATTTTATTCATACCTTTGATCCCTTGGAAAAAGAAAAGTACCATAATTACTGCTTGTTTAATTTTAAGAAAAAAACGACTAGAAGTCTCCATAATAAAGTTGATTTAAAGATGATCAAATTAACAATTTTCATCAGCTGTGAAGTACATCACTACACGCTACCAGCTGAAGTGGTCTTTTCCTTACCAATAACGGAGACAACTTGAAAACACGTCCAAGTTATGGAAGGCAGAATGAGTGTGGTGGGTTTTTTTTCTTTATGTAATTATGCAATGCTGACTCACTGACAGTGTCATCCAAGCCCAACCCAATTGTTTTCGTTATTGAACATAAAATAAAAAAAATAATAAAAACTCGAATGAGTATTTAAAAGCTATTTTCAACAAAGAATTTTATATTTTCATATAATTTATGGAAAATCATTATAGATTACATTAACAGTGATTTCAAATCTGTAATTTTGAACGTACATAAAAAATTGTATCACCTTACGCTACATTACACCTTGAAGTTACAAAGCTGGAAAACCCATTAACTATAATTCTAGATTACTTAAAAAGTCATTTTAAATAAATAATTTTGACACAAACAAAAACAATAGCTTACAAAATTTTCTTATTATTATACAGAAGTAAAATGTAAAGAAATGTGTGAGAAATTCCTACTGCAACAATGTTCTAAATATTATTAGCTATTATTTGACTTTGTTTGAACCCCAATTGATGTTATGGTTGCCGAGAATTTGACAAAATACTATTTGTTTTCATGTATTTTTTTTCCAGGATGCAGTAAACATTTTTTTTTTTTGCCGTTGCACATACTTGGGACCTCCTCAGCATATTTGCAAATAATTCACATCTTCTATCAGGTATGGCACAGGAGGAGTTGCAGGATCAAGCTTGACAAACATTTCGAATACATAAACTCAATTTTTCAAAGGAAAATAGCGTTAAAAACATTTTAATATTAACCTTATTATTTATTCACACACAAATTTAATGTAAAAAAATGACTTGGATAATTGACCTTGCCAACGTTTCTTTACAGTAAATTTATCGATGTGCATAATAAACACGCTCGCTACCGGGACAATTTCAAGTAATTGCTTTGGCATTACTTTTTAAGTTCTTTAATAATCTTAAATACAAAGGACAAATCACAGAAGCTTTATTTCTTAAACTGTTTACTAGAGACAACTAGTGTCTCAAAACTATTCTTTAACTTATAGCAATTAAAATATATTATTATTGTTGGAAAAGTTTATTTCCTGTGACTTTACATTTGAAAACACTCATTTTGTTTAGCCTGTTCGGCATCACTGGTAAATTAAATGCTGTGTAATGTGTGCCGAGAGTAAAATAAAAACAGTGGTCATGAACACAGAGATAATTTTTACTCCTTGACCGCCTTATATTCTCTGCTGGGTGATACCAAAAAGAAATTAAAACATTGACATAGAAAAAAAAACAACTATGCATAGCATTAGGCAAGCGGCATTTAAGTATTACCGTCTTCGTTTGTGTGGGCACTTGAATTACTGATGTGTTTGCTGTTACAGTGATTCTAAATCTGTTAAGAAAAATTTTATCAGTGGCTAATACCGCTTCCGGTTTTGTGGGTTAAAATATTATTAATAAAATATTACCTGGTGAATTGTTTACCGAGGAAATTATTTGAAACAAATACACGATAGTGATTAAAATCAAAATTTATAATTTTTTCTTCTATTTTTGTCCCATTAATAAACGAACATTTGACAAGCATGAAGTATGAGGATCGGCTACTTAAACAGTGGAATGCAGTCAAGTGATAGTGTTGTATTGTTTTATGACTACTTGAGGGTGGTAGAGAGCAGTAATACCGAACTGCGATTATAGTATTGAAGTTATATTTTATGTTTATGAAACATGGAGGCAATGATATGTAGTGTAAGGCTTTTTTTAGTACATTAAAGATTCTATAATTTCTCGAAACATACTTAATAGCTACCGGTCTGCAAAGGTTGTCTAGAAAATAAAGAAAATGTAATTATAGTACATCATTTGCGACCATTCAGTGGTAACCTTTCAAAAATGTCAACTATTTACATTAATCGCGTAAAATGAATTAGGCTATATAAATTAAAATTAATTATATTAGATTGTATTGGAAAATAGTGCACCGGTCTCTGGTGCAACTGAAAAATTCCTGCCGGTCCCCAATACTAAAAAGTTGGAGAAGCGCTGGGCTAAAGTAAAGTGGTTTGTAACAAATGTGAGGTAACAGGTTGTTTTATTTGTGTTAAGACTATTTTTCAAGTACTTATACAATAAAAAGGGATGTAACAAATACTAATTTGAATCTACTTTGTTTAACACTTTTTTTTATTAGTTTTGTCCCTTATAGATCTTGAAAATTAAGTTTTTAAATTTAAACAAAAATTACTCAGTCACATTAAAATAAACAGAATGTTTTTTTTTTAAACAATCCATTGTGTAGATAAAATATAAAAATTTTGTCTAAATTACTTAATTAAAAAAAAAAAATAGAATGGGAATATTGTAAAAAAAGAGTAAAATAGAGTAACACACAATATGTGTTTATCAATTGACATCATGTCTACGGAACAAAAGTTCAGAAGCTAACTATCATACTTGGCTTATTAGAAGATCTTAATTTAAAATGTGACAAAACTATGTAAAATTATACATGCTAATTGTAACATGAATTTGTATGAATATTATAAAATGCAAAACGTGTACTTAATTGGGGTTATATATATATATATATATATATTGCTCGACTAGTTAAAAGGAAATTTATTAAATGAGTTTTCATTGCTTTAAAAATACAAATTTAGTCTTTGTGAAAAAATGTATAGGTAATAGTTAAAGCTAAATTGTTTCATTCGATTTAAAAATAAACAATAGTCATGCCCATATTTTATGTTTTTCTCTAATAACAAGTAATTGAAAACTCATAGCAGGATGAAGAAAGCAATTCTGTGAACAAAATGTCTTATTCAAATTTTAGAGCCGTATCTCTCTATAAAAATACTTAGTTAAAATCTTTTTTAAAAATAATGAAACTGTGAAATTTATTGTTATAAGTCTATAATTTATATTTAGTTGGATGACAATAATGTTTTTGTTTTTTTTTAAAATTCAAATCAATGTTTTTATTAATAAAATTAGATTTCAAATATTTAATTGTATTGCTTTAAACCTGACAATTTTTTTTTAAATAAAAAATGTGTACATAAAATAAAATATTCGAAAAAACCCTTTACGGTGTTAATAAGTTAGAAAATGTTGTGCTATTTAAAACACTAGAATTTAATTAACGCAGAACCTCTTCTATACAAATATTTAAAAAGAGAACTAATCATTTCACATATAAAACAAAATGACATTTTCTTTAGCGGTGAATTTTCGCTTACAGTTTACACAATATAACATCTTCTGTAACAGTAGATATCATAAATATCATAATCTGTAGCATTGAAGTAAAAATAACCCCTTCTTTAACAGTTAACACAATAAATGTAATATTGCTTTAGCAAATAAAACAATATAAAATTTTATGTATCAGTTGAAGACAACACCTTCTGTAACAGTTAACCCGATAAAATCATCATTTTAGAACAGTCAACATAATGTAACATATTATGTATCATTAAATTAAATAAAACACCTTCAATAACAGTTAAATAAACATAACAACATCTGTAACAGTTAAATAAACATAACACCAACTGTAATAGTTAAATAAATATAACACCAACTGCAACAGTTAAATCTGCATAACACCAACTGTAACATGCAGTTAAATCTTCATAACACCAACTGTAACAGTTAAATAAACATAACACCAACTCTACCAGTTAAATAAATATAACATCTTCTATAAACGTTTACACACTATCAACCTGTAGGAGTTATTTTTTCTCTATCAGCTCCACCCCGGTGCCACTGTGGTTCATCCCCTTGGTGCTCACCCCACTGTGCACGTGACTCAACCATGCAACGTCACAGCCCAGTGTGTATACGTGAGCCCCACTGGACCCCGGGCATGTACTTGTCGAGTAAGTGTACATCGTGTCCTGGCTGTGCTCGTCCTCCCACACCACAAACCTTTCCTTCCAATACCCTACGGACACCTGCTTCGGACACCCGTGAGGGTGAGACACGATGAAGTTTAACTTATCCACGTCTCTCGTGTTCTCGTACCTGCTATTGATGTCCTCCCATACCTCACCCCAGTCCCTGACCAGGTTTTCCAGCCTGCTTAGCAAATCCACGTCACACAACGCGCACACCAGCTTGCACCAGTCTTCCTCAATGTCAACCTCTTCGACGCTCCATCCGTCAAGTACCACCACCTCGCTTTTCTGTTCATCGAAAAACAGCTTGCAAACCGTCTTGCTGGCCTCTAGTTCATCAAATATCACATGAGTCGCCGTGTGCATTATTATCTCGCCTCGCACCGATCGGGGTTTTCCCGATACCTTGCAATTATGACATTTGCACACCTTATCGCGGAACTCATCAGCGTCTTTAATAATCACTTCACTAACTCTTCCCGTACCGATTCGCAGGGTATCTTTGCCCCTTAGTTCATAAAACGCGTAGAGCTGGTCAGTGTTTGAGACAAATTGAGGTCGTTCGGTGCTCGTGTACTTCACGTCAACTCTGAGGGTCAAGTCAGCTGTCATTTTGATCAGCTCCACTATGTCCTCCTGTTGAAATCTGCTAGGCAGGTCGAGAAGGGTGAACTTGTTGATGGGGATAAATTCTTTGTGTCCTGGGTTTTTCTCACAACTGTTGTAATGTCTGTGGAGATCGGCCTCTCCACCTTGGGATATTTGGTATTCACGAACACCTTGTGATGGAAAGAATGGCATATAAATATTGTGTTATATTACCTAATGAGATTACGGATTTTTATTGTAATGTTAAAAGTTAGTTAGTTTACATTAATTAACATGATTATAAACATTTTGGAATAAATATTACGAACACTCACACTTACACACACACAAACACACACACACACACACACAGAGAAACATACAAAATAATATTTAAAAATATCGTGAAAAAGCTATAACATTAAATGATATTTTACCATATAAAAGATCTTTTGGTATTTTGTTCCTCTTCGCACAAAGTTGACTAGACTCCATTTGAAAACTTTGAACTCTCTTAAGATTAAAACAATGAGAAACGACAAGTCACCACTCAGGCACTTAACATATAGTGGACTAAACCAGACCAACTCTAAACTCACCAATGAAGAAATCTAACAATTGAGGTAATTCTCATTAATGAGCAAATCATATATATCAAGGGTAAACAACAAACATTTATTAATATATTTACAAGATGTAGATACAAATGTTTTTATTCCAGGAATAAATAAGTTGATATATGATGATTTCTTTTTTATTTACATGATGTTTGGATATGGTATGAATAAAGACATGGAAAACTGAAAATCTTATTTTATAGATCAAATACTTATGTATTTTAAGAGGAGATCCATTTAAAATTGTACATGCATTTGCATCTTCCTTGACTTGATATTTCTGTTAAAATGTGTTGATAGTTGTTTTGTAATAAATTTACTACAAAATTAAAATACCGACGAGGAAATATTGAAGTGAAAAAATTCAACTAGCTTGTGAAGGGATAACAACATTTTTAAAAACAAAAAGAAAGAAAGAAAGACCAACTAATTTATAAAACTGATTTATTACACATTTCAGGAATGTGTTTATAAAAAAAAAATCGTAAATACTCATTTGACCTACTTACTTTCCTGTACAAAATACCTCCAATTATATAATACAAATTAAATACTAAGACTAACCAGATGTAGAAACTGTTTAGATTAATATCTAAAATATCTTCATGAATTCATTAACAATGGCTGTTGTCAGTCGTGGTTTTGGTTAATAATTAACTCTGGAAACAAATGAATACTAATGACTAATGCACACTTTACGTTATCTAATATTACTGTATATGGCATGAATCATTTCGGGGATATCCTATTTGGTTATTCAGTACAGGTACGAACATGACAAGTTTAAGTTTCGGTCTACACTCGGAACGTAGCACTATTTTTAAATGTAAACAACATTCCAGTTATAAGAGCAATTAATTTGAAAATGAAAAAAAATGAATTAAAAGAGTCTGAATAATGGTATTTGAAATACACTTTAAAAAAAAAAAATTTTTTTATAAAAGTTGTGTTCTTTAAAAAATGTTAACGCCCCAACCTCCGCCTTACCCCTGCCAAACACAAACCGTTACACCCTGATTTTTGGGGGGAGATTTAGTAGTCAACGTAGTGCTCAACAAAATCTTTACCAATTAATTATTAATAATACTACGCAATATGTGTCACAGAAATAACTGTTCTCTTAATCCGACCGATAAGAACATTTTTAAAGTTTAGTGAAATTAATTTTTTTTTTTTTTTAAATAACGGGAGGAACAGATGAAAACATCGAGTGACATGGCTTTTTGACATTCTTTAACACTTTTATTTATCACTTATATTTAGACTATATATTGAAAGAGAGTCATAAATATAACTGTTGGATGAGGAGCTATGAAAATATTACGTTTAAAGTTTATGACCCAATTAAAAAGACTAATATATTTAGTTACTTTATTATCAATTTGTATATTTTTAAATTTTAAAACTTGAATATATCAAAACTATAAGAAAAAACGTTAGCAAAGCCGTTTCATCACTTGAGGTCTTCAGATATTCTGGTCATTGACAGTGCAACTTGAAATTAGGCATGCCCCCACCTCGAATTGTACAATGGAGGATCCACTGTAAAAATATTTTAAGAATTTAATCTTTTTATCTGTGAAGAAGATTTTAAAAGCAAGCTATCCCCTTCTGAGGAAAGATTTTTCAGCAACTGATACACTGTTTTAAAGTTAATCAATGTGTTGTAATTTTTTACGTTTAGCAGCAGCAGGGCTAAATCTCAGGACACTATAATTGCCTTGAGTTAAAGAGTCATTAGATTGTTGCACATCTATGAGATCATTGTTTTATAAATCAGTGCTAGTAATTTAAAACATGGTTAAGCTGTGTTTAAAATTTCGGAACATATGCTCACAATAATAAAATCATACTTCTGAATATAGCGCTACATATTATTCAGCGAAGAGTTCTGAGAGTTACCTTTTCAGGACTGGCAACTATGCTTGCATGCGAGGAAGTGTATATAAGAGTTATGTATTTATTAGAAAACTATTGGGCATTTGCATTAAATTGATAAACATACATTACTAATGCAAATTCAAATACTTAACATTTTGAATTGCCACTCCTGTGATTGGATTTTAAACGTGTGATTCTGTTTAAACACTGTACTTTAGTGCTAGGCCTAAAGTTTAAATTACCTATGAAAAATAATAAACCTAGAAATAATTGTTTCATGATTATAGTTGTCCTAAACGCAATTTACTGCTTCATTCAAAATATTTTTTTCCGCAATCATTACAGGTCCTTCAGTTGCAGAAACAAACTTAAGAAAGTTGGAAAAAAAAAATTAAATTAATTTGATAACTTACTATAATATTTTAATAATATAACCTTTAAATCATACACCACACAACATCAATTTAAACAGATACCATTTAAAAAATATGTAATTTATTTACAACTTACAGACAAGGAAGGTTGTATAATTTGAAATAGTAAGAACACAAAAAATACATACTTATTACTATGAATACTAATAGTAAAAGACTTGGAGAAATTGTAAATGTTTTAACAACTTGCAATTTGTATTTTTAAAACAGCAGAACACTTAAATTTAATTATTAATTGAAAGTACTGCATTAGTTAAGCTAAATAGCTTAATTTGACAGGTTAGCTGAGATGTTTCATGCGTTGTACAAAAAAAAACAGCATACAAATAAATTAATAAAATTTTTAATTTAATTTGATTAATCCTCCACTGTCTGCAATAACTACAATCATGAAATAAGTTTTGAATAAACACTAAGTATACACACATGACTTTGGAAACAATGCAAAATTTCACTGATATCAAGTAAGTAAGTTTATGTAAAATCACTTTAAGCAAATTAAATATAATTAATTAGGTACATCTGAATTAAATTGGTTGACAATAAATATGTTCACTTTCAGCAATACTTATGAACACTAACTATGTCTGAATTTGCATACAAAGATTGTTCACATAAGTTATCATTCCTGAACAAAGGAAATCAGATTGTCACATCTAAGCTTCATCTCCCCAGTCCCATCTTTTGGTGACATCTCCTGCCCCGCTTTTGTTTGGCTCACCTCGGGAGTGGTCCCCCCCTTCAGAATGCACGTGGCTGTAGTAAGCGTACAGGTTGCTGCGGTCTGGCCCTAGTATCCACACGGGGGCACCACTGCTACCCCTGCATGTTGCCGTGGAGTACGTGTAGGTTGTCCACTCCAGATTTTCCTCCTTATTTTCAAACGCCACCTTATCCCTCCATTCTCCAACGGTCACATATTTTGCACAGCCGTGTGGGTGTGAGGCTATGATGGCCATGTTAAAATTAACATCATCATGGTACCTCTCTTGGATAGACTCTGCAAGACTCATTAATGGTGTCAGAGCATCATCAATTTTTCTGGCAAATTCCAGATCATGAGTGGCACATTCAAATTTACACCAGTCACCACTGCGGTTAAAGTCAACGACGCGGCATCCAAGTAAGGTTCTCATGTTGTCTTTGGTTGTGATATCCTCGTTGTCGTAATGGAAGATGACTGAAGTTTTCTCCACCTCCACATCATCAAACACAACATGCAGGGCAGTCATTACCCAGATGGCAGCCCATGTCTGGAATGAAAATTTATGTGCATATATACATATATATATATATTAGGGCTGCTATCGATTAATTTAATTTTAATAATTAACTTTTTAAAAATTACCTAATAATTAATCGATAATTTTGATTAAAGCTGAAAATAAGATTTATGACGTCATTAAACTGAAAATGTATTAAAATGCCCATTTTTTAAGTATTTAATAAAAAAAAAAAACATTTTTAGGAGATATCTAAAAATATAAGTAGCTCTATTGAATTTCAATGAATTTTAATTTTGTTATTGTTAATTAAATAAAACAATTTTTAAAAATCATTCTCCTTATAAAAACTTTAAAAAAATATATTTTTTTAAAATGGAGAAGATTGTACGTAAAAAAAGAATATTATTAATTATTAATAATTAATTATTGATTAATAAATCAAAAAAATTGTTTAAAATATTATATTTAATTTTAATCGCTATTTTATCGATTAAAATCGAGAATTTAATCGGTAATTTCCGCGGCCCTAATACATATATATATATAAATATTTTTTTTTTTAAACACAAATTTATTTTTACTTTTCTAACTTAACTAAGATTTTCTTCCTGGCTAGATTAGATCTATCTTTTATCTTAGAATAACTTATGATTAGTGTTGACAAGAAATATCTAACTTTGTGTGGATCTTTAGAAGATACACATTCAGGGCAAGGACAAGTGCTGTCATCTTCAATAAACTGTGCGTCTGTTACTTTACCGGTACCTTTGAAATAAAAAGCAAATAATTTGTTCTTTTTCTTACTCCTATGTGATTTCAAAATATTTCATTTGTATGTATTTATGATTTGTCATTGCCTGTATTGTGGTGTGCTATGTTAAACTTTTAATACACAAAAATAATATGAAGTCTCATAGCAAATAAAACAAGAGGTATATATACGTACTTTTTAAAAACAAAAGTAAAATTGTTTCAAATATAGATATCAATTTATTTGGCATTGATAGGTTTAAGCCAATGTAGTGGGAAGAGAATTCCAATAAATTTGCCAGACTATTTAAAAATTCTGTAGGTGTTTGATTTTAAAAAACATTTTAATAGAAATATCTGCTGTAGTCAAATAAGACTTATCTAAAGGGTATAGTAACAATTACATGCTATCTACCTTTTCTCTTCAAATAACTTTTTTAACACTTTTAAAAGTATTTACAATTTTAGCTGTCCATGGTTTAATCTTGTTATTTATAATCACATCAATTAATGAAAAGTATGATGATTTTAAAAAAAAAAGGTTGGATATTGTGTAGCTTTATTTTTATATGTTATTAGCCAATCAGCATACTTTTAAGAATGAAATTAGATAAACAAGAATCAAAAGTAGATATATTCCAGAGGGAGTGGGGGAGGGGGTGCGGGTACAAAACTTTATTTATCAGTTTTTGTATTTTCCTTTCCATGTTGCCAACTTATTTTTATATTATAAAGCTGAAACATTCTACAATTTAAATAAAATTGCTAAATTATTATTTTTTTAAAAGGTACTAACTAATTACATTGAACTTAAATAACTTTTAGACACATAAACACATAAGCTAGGATTTCTGGTGTTCGAAATTTGAATTTGAAAGCTAATGTGTTTATTAAAAGTGTTTATTAACAGAGATATTTGACTTTTTCTAATTGGTTTAATTTTAACCTTAAAAAGAAACAAGAAATACTCTTTTTTTAAATTAAGCAAATTATTTTCTTTTTAAATTTCAAAATGTTTAGATAAAATTAACTATAGTTTTATATGGGTGGTGGCCATCTCAAGGAATGCTATAAAAACATCAAAAACAAAGTCACCCCCACACAAATAATAAAATCTAATGCTGTTTTTGAAAACTCAAGATATTGAATCCTTAGGCTTAGATTAAATATATTTAATTTAGAAAGATTATGATAGCAGTTACTCAACCAGTAAATGATATTGTAAAATGTATGTAATAAGAAATTACCACTTCAATATAAAACAATGAGAAATACAAGCAGTCTTAAAATTTTTTATCATGAATATTGAACAAAAAAATCAATCAAATATTTAATTAAAAAAACAAATTATGCAGTCCCATTTAATCATTTAATTTTAATTTTGGAATAAAAAAGATAAAAGGCTTTATAACCACTTGTAATATATAATGGTTTAAATTAATTACCTATACTTTGCTTATTTTTTCCTATATGAAATGCTACTTACAAATTTTTTAAAAGACCATCCATGAAATGACAGTATAATACACAATTGATTTTAAGTCAAAATTTAGGAGTAATGCTGAATATTTTAGATTTAAACAGATTTAAAAAAAAATAAATTATTACATCATTTAACATACATTTCTTGTGTCAAACAATAATGGTGTGTGTGTGTGTGTTTTTTTTTTTAATAGTATGACAAATGAGATATTTCATTTACAGTAACAAATGGCCATATAAAAATAACAAGAATCATTTTATGTATGTACTGGATCACACACTAATATGGGCAAGGGTCCTAAAGTCTAAAGAGCAGTGCCAAACTTTGCCTGACAAAATTATGCCCAAAATACAGCATTATTAGTGGCTATGTTCCTTTTATGTTACATGTTTTGATGTTCATACTTACAAATGTTGTGCTTATCCTAAAAGATACAATTTAGTAGCTCATATACCTGAACGGATAAAGGTCTTGCCACGGTATGTGTAGAAAGGGTCTTCCTCAGTACGATCCATACTTGTGGCGCATATTGACAGTTTCACTGTTAACTCCATCCACAGTTTCACAAATTTTAGAATGTCATTATCTCTGGAAATGTTTAATATTTTCATTTTTTAAAATATTTTTTGAAGAGATGCAAACATTGTGGAAATGTTTATTTTTAATAAAGTAAAAGATGAGAGTAAATATATCAAGTCCCATGTTCCCATTAACTTAAATTTTAAGATGTGCTACCTAGGAGCAACATCACAGATGCACCACAACAGTTGTGAGTAGCTATGTAGTATGTTTTGATAAAAGAAACTAGAAATTTTAGATATATTATCAAGTTTAATCAGTAATTATTTAAATAACCCTTTCATTGTTACGAATGTTACAACATTTTAATTGAATTATGTATTGCAAGCTAAACCGTATGCCAGCGATGTCAACTAAACAGAGTTTGGTTTAATTTTCACCCTATGATGTCATAGTACAACATTTTGGTTTAATTGTGTTAATTTGGAATCCATATATGACTGTTTGTAGATGGCAGAAATAATGGATTTGTGGTTATTTTTTATGCCAGCTTAATCCAGTGTTTTAAGTTAAAATGAATATGAGATGTTTGCAAATACATGCCTTTTAAAAGCAGAAATTAAAGTGATATTCTGCATAGTTCCCATGCTTTTCAGTTAAGTCTTCAGTACAAATAGAACCGATCACAGTAATAGCTGAATTTTTGGAATATGATAATTTAGATATCAAGTTTCAAGCAACTTAATAAAAGCGGCATGATATTCTAAAACGGAAATTTTGTTAAAAAGCCATTTTGGAAAACCAAGAATACAGTATTGTGACATAATAAAGCTTTTCATTTTTTTTTCATCCAATAAATTTTAGCTTGAAAAAACCTTGAGCTGAATGTAAAAGCATATCAACACATGGTTTAGTGATGTAATTATAAAATTGTCTTATTATCCGGAAGATTTTTGACATTTTTCTAAAAAGTATTGTTTATTAATACTGGTTATTATACTTTAAAAGCTACCTTACCTATATGAAGCTGGAAGATGAGTCATGGAGAACTCAGATGCAGGAATGAATTGTGAATGGCCTGAGTTTTTGGTGCAAGCATTCCAATGTCCAAAACCCTCATAACCTTCGGCACAAACTTCAATTTCATGCTTTCCTTTTGATCAATTAGTAAAAAATGTATATATAATTATAGATATCTATAAATGTGTGAGGGTTTCTGTCTGTGTGATTGTGTATTTATAAAATATATTTTGTATAATTCAACACAGCTTTTTTCCTTTTACTACTCAACAAATTTGGTTTTAACCAGTATGCCCACTATGATTCAATGGTCCGTGTGCAAAGGAAAAAATCTTTTGTGCAAAGTTGCACAGCATCCTTTTTGTTGCAAATTTTTTACAAAATTTTATTACATGGTAATTCTAAACTGCAGTGCGGCAACAGTCATGTATCTGCGCAGCATAAAGGGAACATTGATGTTAACTACCTCTAATTTTTTTTAAGTTGAGAAATCTTACACATTTGTAATATGTTGAAATATGTTATTAATAACTTCTCATCACTCATGGCCTAATTATAAATATTTATATTTTTAGTCAATGTTTATCTATAAAACAATTGATTTGATGACTACATTTTTGTTTGTTTTGTGTAAATGGGGACTTTTTTTATTGTTACAGAAAAAAATGTTAAAATGTAGTATGCAGGCCTATATAAAAAATAGAATAGGACAGCTGACAAATATTAGACTTTTAATCAAGTTTAACTGAGTATGTCCTTAGCCGAAAGGTCTACTTGTGTCTTAGTCTATCAATAAATCTTTAAGTTAATGTTTTGTTCACACAATTAGTTTGTGTTTCTTGTATTTGACAATGGAGACACAAGCTAAACCAATGATCCTTTGGGTCTTTGCTTTAAATATCCATTACCTTGATCATTGACTGCTGGATGTGGACTGTATGATGATAATGTTTCTTCTATTTTGGTCTTCTTTACATCTGTTGAATGGATTTTAAAATAACAATAGAAATAGATTTGCCAAAAAGGCTTACAATTATTAGTACATTCATTTTTCATATCTTATCAATGTCTTAAGAAATTGAGTCTCACTTTTGGGGCCGTCCATAAAGTATGTCTTGCTATTTTTTACTATTTCTAACTTCAACCTCCTGTCCCCCCTGTCACAGATGTCAGAACCCCCTCCCCCNCCCCCTCGGAGCATGACGTATTTTATCGTCGGGTCCCTTTCCAGCAGTATAATAAAAAAAAGCATTTGGTTAAAATGGAAAAAAAAAGTTATTTGATTATGATAAGATGCACTAATCTATAATCATGTAGTGATGTAGCTGGAACTGCAATATCCATCAAAGGTTAAAAGTAAAAAGAATTTTTATTTCAGAGTCAGAGCAAAATTTATTCATGTATTTTACATTCTCTTATAAAAAAATATTTTTTTTAAAACAAATAATGTGAATCTCCTGAAACTGAACATATGTATACATTATATTTAATACACTATCCTATTTTTATGAAAATGATTTATAGGTTTCGTAGAGTTTCGCTGAACTGAACTGAAAACCATATTTCGTGATCATAGCTACCTATCTTATCTGTCTTATCTGTTGCAGACCCTCCTTGAACTCCTTCTATACAGAAGATTATTGCATCCTACGCTTAACTATGGTTTGTGATTGTGTTTAGTCCTGAGGGTTGTATTAAGTTATCATTGTGTTGTATTTCTAAATTGGAATTAATTAACTATTATATTAACTACTAACTAAGATTTGCCTGCTACAGCACAGCTACTGATACTGCTCTGCCAAGTGAGCCGCATACACGCACGGCATTGTAAATAGTAAATAGTAGAATAATAGAATAGGATTGGCGCATTGCCAATTCCAATGGTAATGAATAATTTGGCAATATGTCATTGTCATGTTTACCTGGACTTTCACCATTCTCAGAAAAATCACAGTTTGAACGTTTACAAGATGCTCCAGCTTCTGAAGCCATTTGTAGATCCTACCTTAAGGTAAGTTTAGTAACATACACTGTCATACAGCAAATCACACTCAACTCTCAACACCGTGGCTCTGGCTATCAACGGAAGTAACGGAACCGTTACTTTCAAAGAATGGACACGTAATAAGCATGGGGAATTCCCACGGGTATTCCCCTTCTTTGTCCCTTTCTTTCCCTCTCAATACACTATACACACTCTTATCTTATCTTAGATATACAGACGCTCCTTCTATGCAGAAGATAATTGCGTCCACAGACCATGAGAGATGATCTGTTGGCAAGTGATGCAGCGGTCACAGGCCACGGCTATAGGGGTTCCACGCATTACCCCAGCCGCCTAACTATTGTCTAGTTAGGTACCCATTCGGAGCTGGGTGACTCGGGGACTCCTCAGGCCGCGAGAACAAATCCTCGCCGTCGTGTGGATTCGAACCCGTGACCATCGGTATGACAGTCGAGAGCGCTATCTCTCGACCACCACGTCCCACTCTCTATCGTACTCTCCCCCTCTCTCTCTTTATTTCTCTCTAATTTGTTTTACTTTCGTTTGGATCAAAGGACCATAAGACATCACGAGGTACATGCAAATGTTTAGGGATGGGGCTGAAGGGGTTTTTCTCATTTGCAAACTGACAAGTTTTTTTATTCTGGTTGGTATTGGTAGCTAGTATTAAGCTAGCAGTTGCGATGTGAAGACGTACTGCCGGATGCTAGTTACTAGTTAATACTCAATGCTCAATGCTTTGACTTTGAACGCATTTAAGTTAACTTTGTTTTTATGAACTATAATGTGGAGTACTTACCGGTAGATTCACAGCAGCACGTCGTATAAAAATGGAAATTATCTTAAGTTATATATACTGCCCGAATATGATAATATTTATTTGCATAGACTATGCAAATAAATATTAGTACAACTTTAAACTCTTTAAATATTTTCGAGATGTATTTTATCCAGCCGCTGGAAAAAATTCTTTGATTTACTTGATTTACTGTTTTCATTTTTCTCAAGATGAAGATGTCTACATTAATGTTCACTACCTAACGTACTTTAATTACAAAACTTAGTCAATGTTTTCTTTAGTGTAATCTTTTAGCAATGTTTATTTTAATATTATTTTTAATATGAAATTCATAGTATAATTTATCCACTTTTCGTTATATTCTTAAATTGTGATGCTTATTTTTCAATAAATAATTCAAATATTTGACGTTTTTAAAGTTACTTATGTAGCCGTCTGCTAGAGCTAACCTCTGCAGCTTCGGCGTTGTTGACCGTCACGGTTCACTACAGGTGTACTCCAGCCCTCGAAGTCAGTGGATTTCACGCAGTTAACTGACCACTTAACAGCCGTCTTTACAGCACGGTGGTCGGTGAGGTCAGTCACGTGATAAGTAGGGACACGACCGGTTGGGGGTAATACGCTGTCCCTGGCCTGTAGTAGTGTCGAGTTTGATTGAGAGGAGCGGCGAGTGAACATTGACGGGACTTATTGATTTGTGTATTTGAGTATTGCTGTAAATTGTGACAATTAACGTGCTACTCGAATTGGACTTGATTGTTTCAAATAAACTTAGCCACAACTCGGCTACACTTATAAATACTTTTTTTTAAAGAAATAATTTATTCTATAAATTATGATAGGTGCCACAAGAGTGTAACCAGATTACAAATAGTCTAAATAGATATGTACCATCTCGGTGGTTGAGAATATATGTATTAGCGAGGTGTGATGTGAACACAGAAGAGCCGTATGCAGCTCGCCAGCAACCACTTGGCAACGATTGATCTATAAAGAAGGTTACCGGATCATTTATTATGTGATTCAATTTATAGGGGCGAGGTGGCCGGGGGAATGCGAATTGAAATGCATGTGACTCATTTATGACTGGATTTTGGTCCCATAAAATATATGCTAATAACTATATGCAATCTCTCTAGATCTATTTGATGAAAAGAAAATTGCAGATGTTTGAAAGAATTAGCAACTGCAATGTAAATCTATGTCACTATGTCCTGTGAAAAGTAAAATCAGTTTGTTTAGGGCTTTTATTGTGGGGTTGAATGTTCTTATAATTTTTTTAAATAACTTATAGATAACTATCATCAGAATATCATCTTTTTTATTTTTTACATGCTACTTGTTTCTGGAGATATTTCATAAATTGCACTTCTTCTTCAAATTTTACGTTCGTTTTGTAAAATGCTACTATCAGGAGGCAGGGGTTTACCCACTAATTGGTAAATACACAAAAGCCAACCAATAATAATCTGTTTTTATAAGCATGTTGTTTATCTGGTTTGCTACATATCTCACCGAAGAAAGATAGCATTTTAGTTGTATATTTGTGTATGCTTGAATATTTTACATTTGTAAGTCTTTCTCTTCAAAAAGCCTGCGGTTTTGTTGGATTTTTAAAGAATGACTGCATTGACATGACTTAGTTCATTCCATGCTGATTACTCATTAATTATTAGCGCCTATATATTTTAATTCTTTAGTTTCATTAACAATCTTAAAACAAGAAAAGAATAAACATGAAATATTTGATATTACAAAAAAATTCATATAATCAACAAAATTATTTTTATGTGAGTACAACTTTATTCATATTGATATGAAGGGTATGTAGGAATGCATTATACAATTCCGTTAAACAAGAGATTCATAAAAGACTTAACACAATAGAATACGTAAATTTCAATTTTAGAACATCCCACGATAAGTTGAGCTTTTCCTAAGTCGAAAACATACCTATGTCGAATTAATTGTTGGGTCCCAGCAAAAGTCCTTTACTCTAATGTATTTTGGATCTCCTTAACTCGAAGATTTTTGGCTTCCAACCTCGGAAGACGAATTTTCCGAGGCGTTTGAGAAAAACTAGTAAAAAGGAAAATTTTGAATCCCCCATCCCACTGTGGAAGGAGTCAAGTATATGTGGTGTGGGGGTGGGGAAGCTTTCTGAGTGGTAATGGTATTTCAAAGCCAATTTGACTTTCTTTCATAAGAAACATCAGACAGCGCCGCTTCTCCTTCCTGCAAAGCCTTCTCACTTGCATGGCTGCCCCCCCCCCCCCACCAGGGACGGATTAAGACTGCATGGGGCAACGGGCTGCAATCAAATGGGGGCCCTATCCAGCCAGCGTCCTTTAAAGTAATTGATTACTAGCAGCTAATATAAGACTTTAAATAAATATTAATAATGAAAAAAAAAAACACAAAGAACTAACTGTTTGAAGTGTTTGCCGGTATGTTACAATTGAGTGGGGAAGAAAAAAAGAATATTCCTCCACTGGGAATCGATCCCGACACCGATTGCATCACGAGCTTATACTCTACCACAGTGATTTGTCCCCACTACTAGTTAGGGAAACAAATTATAACGCCATTTTATATAAAAATAGTCAATTACACCGTCAAATTTAAAATAATAATAATGAAATTAATTGTGATATTTTTCATCAAAAATTTCAACTTAATTGTTTAGGTTATTTATAAAATAAATATTTTACATATATTAAAAAATCAAAGTATTTCTAAATGACTAAAACTTATTTTTTATAATAAATATTGTATGCATTAACTTAAGGGCCGTCCATAAAGTACGTCACGGTGCAGGGGGAGGGGTAGAGGGTGTAAGAAAGTGTGACAGTTTGCGACACGTGGGCGGGGGTATTCTGTCAGGTGTGACGTCACGGAGTTTTATATTAAAGTTTGATTATTTCTTTAACAACATTTTTTATTTTTATTTTGGAAGCTTTGTGTAAGTGGAGAGGGGGAGTTAAAATTGTCATAAGTAGCTTGACGTACTTTATGGATGGCCCTTTATTGCTTTATTAAAATGTGTATTATATATCATTTATATCAAATGTGAAAAAATTCAAGTTATTTACTATCTCATTCTTTAATCGTCATAGTATTTCGACAATGTTAGTGTCCCCATTCTTCAGCAATACTGCAAAATTTCAATCCTCTTTCATTGACTCCACAATGAACATGGCGGGTAGCTAGCCATCCGATGTCATGGTATCCAAGAGAGTAGACGAAAGCCCCGCTACTGCCTGGACACGTGGCTGTGTCATAAATGAACTGCGTTCTCGATCTTAAATCATTAGAACTCTCAACGTGTCTATATATCCAGTGGCCCACTGAGATCTTCTTGGTACAGCCGTGTGGGTGGGATACAATGAAGTTAATTTTTTTAGAAGCTTTACACTCTTCATATTTCTTGTTAACCTTCTCCCATTGATTGTGCCACGTCTGGACCATTTGAGTCAGTTTCTTCAACAGATCTTCGTCGCATGTTTCGCACTTCAAATTGACGCGATCGTCGATCGTGTTCCACGTCAGCGACCACGACTGGAGGGTCACCAAAGGGCTGTCGTCTCTATCGTAGAAAAAACGGCACGTTGTTTTTTCTGCCTCTTCATTATCGAACACAACGTGTCGTGCGGTGCATAACCATACAGCACCTGCCAGTTTCTTCGGTTTGTCTGACCGCTGACACTTCTGACATTTACAGTTTCCCATGTTGTCTTTTTCAGTAAAGTAACACACGCTTGTAACAATCCCAGACCCCACCCTCAGACCACATTGTCCTCGCCTTTCGTAAAAAGGAAATGGATTACCACCTTTATCTGGCAATGTAAATGACATACCATCTGGCGATATAGATGGCCTACCATTTGGCAGTGTAGCTGGCCTACCATCTGACGATGTAGCAGGCCTACCATCAGGCAATGTCGCTGACCTACCATTTGACCACGTAGCTGGCCTGTTTTGGCTGGTCCATGATACGGCCACCCGCACAGTCAGGTCAGATGTTGTTTTGATAAAATCATACAAATCACTGTCGTAACAAGTTTCAGGGAGATTATTTTCACAGAAGTCTGAGGCTGAAATAAATTCTCCGTGCCTTGAACAACCCTTACAGTTAATGAAAGAAGCGAGAAGATGCGCTTCCTCACATTCCAGGGCCTCATGATTCCCTAAAGGATAAAGAAAGCAACGCCTCTTGCTTATAAAAAATAATTTATGCAGATTTCTGTGCAACCTAATAATTAATAACTTGTTTTTAAAATATTTTTATTTCAAAGTAACCAAAGTGTTCATGCAATATAATTTAAAATTGTTATCGTAACTGTCTAATTTTAAAAAACTTCAGTATTAAAAGAAACAATAGAAATAAAGACTTAGTTTTCTAGATGAAATTCCAATTTTAATTAATTATCTGGACACTACCGATTTTTTAAATATGTAATTACCGTAGAAGTAGAACCAACTTTTGACAATCTCTGTTTCATCTTCCATTCTTGGATCCACCTTATCTTAATTCATTTTTCGTTAAAATCTGAAACAATAAGTTGAATTTTTACATTTAACATTAAATAGAAAACCAAATTAGAAGAAAATCATACAAATATAAATTGCCTATTAATTTATTAGTTTCTGGCTTATGTTTAATTATTTCAGTCCCGTTTTGTACAATTTATGTCAAGGATTTTTGAATTATTTTCAAATAAAAAAACAACACATTTTTTTTTATTTATTTTTTTTTTTTTAATGTTAGATATTATTGCAAACTAAATTGCATGTACAGTAAAATCTTCCTTTTTTGTTATTGTATTTTTTTTGTTGTTAATATTTAAAGCCAAAGATATGCTACATTGAGAATCACATCAATTTTAACAACCATTAAGCGAAAAATGTAAAATATTATCTGAGTTGATTGGTTTTAATATACTGCCACTTTTCTCTTAAGTTGAAAGTTTTGCTGTAAAATTTGTAATATAAGATATTTATAGGAACCAAAATAACTATGTGATTATGCAGAGAATTTAAAATATGGTTAATTATTATAAAACTAGGTTGTTCTGAGGCTCCTACGACGCCCACTTTTTTTCAAAACCCAAGCAACTTTCATGAATGTTTCTTTCATGCGTTCAAATCAGTGTGTCCACCTGTCATTAAAAATTCTGCACGCGCTGAACGTCTGCCAAACTATCAACGGCTCTTTTTAAATCTTTCACTTTTTCAAAATTAAAATATATGCTCAAAAAATTAGCCTACCTAATATAATATTTTACAGCACGTTCTGTTAGTCTCGAAATTTTGAATATGTTTTCGATATTTTAATTTTAAAATCATTTCCTGATAAAGTCTCTTATCGTTACAGAATGAGTGTGTGTGTGTGTGTGTGTGTGTGTGTGTGTGTGTGTGTGTGTGTGTGTGTGTGTGTGTGTGTGTCTCTCTCTCACACACACACACACACACACACACACACACACAAACACACACACACAGAGAGAGAGAGAGAGAGAGACAGACAGAGCCCCAATCTTCAGAAGAAAGAGAGTCTGCGGAGATAATCTGAGGGTAATGGAAAAAGGAAACATAACATTTTAATAGTTGTAAAATGTTTTTAAAAAATAATACAAGCATAATGCAAGCTTTGCAAGTAACAAATAAGCTTGAAAGTTTCTTAAAATTCTTAATTAATGTTACTTTCAGCTGTCAGGTGTATAAATTCATATCCTTGCAATCAGAAATACATTGTAATGTTAATGACACAGTAATGCAATTTAATACGGATATCTATTCTTGTATTACAAATTGGATCCTTTTCAAACCAATTCATTTGTTGTTGTTTTTTTCTTTCGTGTCCAAGCAAGGTATGTAAAAACTTGTTAATCAAAACAGTATATCCGGCATTATTTAAATTTGTAGGATATAAACTTTTTTTATAATACCAATACTTTAAAAATGCATCTCGATTTCGTTCTAATTTCCCAATACCAATAGTCAAGTCTCGATATCAAATGATTTTTAAAAAACTCAGCTTGACTGATAATTTTTTTCGCTAAATACATTTTAAAAGGTTTCCCATTCCTTCCGCCCAGTTATAATAAGTTATATATTCTCGATGTTAAAATGTTTACATTTTTGACAACAGTTCATTCAATACCTTAGATCATATGCGTCCATGGACAACTTAAACGATGCAAGAAAACAGTTTTAATATCCACATTGCTGTTGAGTGAATATTCATTTTGTGTGTGCTGAAAATTAAACAAAACATACCTTAAACTTAAAGCAAACAATGTAATTCTATACCATTACACATCCGCAGTATTCCAAATGCTAAGGCCTTCCAAATAGCATTTAAGTTCTTAAGACAAATCAAATTTACTTTCACAATTAATTAAACAACATATCGTCTAATAATAAATGTCGCTTATGTGTACCGTACCGTCATTTATGTGGTTGTTAGGATATGAATGTTAATTTAATACTCCTTACTGGAGTACAGCGCTATATAAATTACCAATTTATTAATATTATTTCTATTTTAATAGATTAAGAGTTCACATATTTATTGAAGTAGTTGTTGTAGTTAATGTGCCATTGAATTTTGGATTAAGGTCTATAATTTGTATAGCAATAAGTAAAATAGTTATAGTATAGTAAACTTACACTTTTGTTTATTTCGTTGCACTATCAAAACAAGGAAGTTAATATTTCAAATAGACGTAATTTTTAGAATACCCAGAGATAAATATAAACAATGGCGTGTTGTTTTATATTTAGTACCACACTAATAAACACGTCATTGATTTGGATTGTTCTAATAATAGAAATTATTTTTAGATGTAGAATGAGAATTTTATAATGCACAAGTGTAGTTTAATTGTATTTAATAACATAATTTCAAATTCCTTTAGAATCTATCAGCGTATGCTGGGGACACAAACATCTTTTTTACATATCAATTATTACCTTTTTTTGTTTGCTGCTTTTTTTTTTTTTTACCACTTAAAACTAATACACCAGGAAACACTTAAAACTAATACACCAGGAAAACGTTACTAAGCATAAATAAGACGTCATAACTTTGGGAATTTCCGACCAATGATTGTGTTATAAAAGAAAATCCGTAAAAAAAACAACAAAATTTGACCATACATTTTTATACATCCTTTATTTATGACATAACTAAAAGCATGTTTATTCTATTACGAATCGCACGACAATCCAAAATACAAAATTTTAGTTATGTCTCATATATAAGGAAATTATAGTAAAAAGTAATAATAATTTTTAAAAAAAATAAATAAATAATTCAGCAAGCACGTGAGACGTGAAGTACCCAGATTTTTGTCGCGGGGGTAGGGGGTTCGCACACTTGCTCGAAGGTATTTCATGTTCAGATACCTACAATATATGGTCCTGAGAATTCACATTTTAATAATAATTTTTTTATCAATAATTCAGTACCTATGAATTATTGAGTCCGTTGATTAAACTTCTCGCCTTTTTATTTGCCTCGTGTTGCACACGCACACACACACACAAAATGTTGTCAGTCCACACAGTGAACAAATACATGTTTTTATGCAATAAATAATTAACACTGTAAATTAATGTTTCCAACTTATTACTTATGAATGTATATCCTCTTTTGGGTAGAGCCGTTAGGCTCCTAAGACCCGGTTTCATCTATCGCAAGCGAGCCTCATCAAGCGGGCATCGCCATAGAATAGAGATAGTCCTCTGGAAATACCGCAACTTCATATTGTAAAGCCCAGTCCAACCCGGAGCAACACTAGACCGTGACTCTAGTACGTGGGCCACCGTCTCTCCGGGGTAGTAGCCCACTCGATCATTCATTTCCTTTTCTTGCTAATTATGAAACCTGCAGTCTCAGGCGTGGAGGAATTTGAATTACATACAGTATTAAGACCACAATGCTATGAAGTTTATTTATGAACATCTTGGATGTAAGTCCTTCTTGGGTTTTTCTTAACAAATATCTTTAAAACACTGTCCTCGTTGATATTGGAAGCTTAGTGAATATGCATCAATGCAAGCTCAGTAAGTCTTTCATGTCCCATTGAACACTCATGTATTTCTTCAAACGTTGGAGTGCACTGAACTGAAACTTATCTCACAGACGCAGGAATCACACAGAGATAAAGGTATGATCATAAGTGTTTTGAAAATAAGAATCTACATGTGCTGTAATCTCTCTAAACTATTGCTTGACGTTTTCGATAAGTTACATGGCCTGAATGACGTCAATCGCTTCTTTCTGAAGTTGGATTGTTATACTTTCCAGCCTAAATTACAGTTAGAGCGTTACTAGAAACGTCACAATAAATGTGAAGTTACACAAGGAATAAAGAGACTTATTTTCCGTGTCCCAATCACCATTTGTCTCTAATCTTTGATCATTGTGTTTTCCATTTTGCAATGAAATTATCTTAAGAGTCTGAACAACTTAAACATATGATTTGCATAAGTGTCTGTATAATGCTTTGTTTTGTGGAGTTCAGCTCATCTTGTTTTGAACAAATCTAGAAGAGCCCTCCAATTAGTAATTAGCACTGTGAAATGGAAGACTTATTTCTATGACAGTTTTCTACAAGGCTTCCCGCTTTGGGTTGTTGCTGAAAAACATGCAGATTTCTTTTAATTTGTCGATCATATTATGTACATTGGGAAGCCCGCAAGAACGCGCGATCACAAGATTTAAAGCTTGGTTGTTGCAGTGTGTATACCGCCAAAGGAGCTTCTCGCACATTACGCGCTTGAACTTATGTCTATTTTTGTTTACTTTTACAAAGTTACAAAGAGCATATGTAAACAAAAATAAAAGAATTTTTACTAGGCATATATATGTTCAGATCATTTATGCTTTATTAAATACATACATTTAAAAAAGTGAGCAAAGTATTTTTAATGTAAAAAAATCTTAACTACTGCTTAAGGGATTAAGCATTTATTGGTACAAATTGTAATCAATAAAAATTTGATTAAAAGAAAATATTAAGGATAAATTCAACATTATATAAAAATGAAAAAAAATGGTTAATTAAATACAACTAAAAGGATCGTATAAAATTGTATAAATATATATATTATAAAATATTAGTCACATACACACTAATCTCTTTTCATATATTAAAAATATTATTATATACTTTTAAGTGCTGCTGTACTTTTTTTTACCCAAATGAGTTTATTTGACTTGGGTCAACGCTTTCTACGTGAAATTAACTCAATAGTTAACAAAATTATGTTTATTTTAAAATTACATATTAAGTTGTAAAACACCACATAAAAATATAAATCTCATGCGTAGTTTAACAATTGTAATCAATTTTAACGCATATTAATTACACAGAAAGTACCCGTAAAAAAGGCCACTGCTTTTTACAGAAAAGCTAAACCAATAATAAATATTTTAATTATGGCTGCGGAAATTATCGATTAATTTTCAATTAACCGGTAAAAAAGGTATCGATTAAAATTATTTTAATCGCATAAATAGCTATTAAAATTAAAGAAAATATTTTAAAAACAATTTTTTCGTTTTATTAATACATAATTAATAATTGTTTTTTCTTAACGTACAAGTTTCTCCATTAAAAAAAAAAAGATTTTTAAAGTGTAAAATTTCAAATAAGCAGTTTTTATAAAGAAAATGATATTTAAAAATTGTTTTTACTTAATTAACAATAACAATATTAAAATTCATTGACATTAAATTGAACTATTATTAATATTTAATCAAAATATGGACATTTTTAAATATGGATATTTAAAAATTGTTTTTACTTAATTAACAATAACAAAATAAAAATTCATTGACATTAAATTGAACTGTCATAAATACTTAATTAAAATATGGACATTTTATGAAATTTTCAGTTTATTGACGTCATACATCTCATTTGCAGCTTTAATTAATCAAAATTATCGATCTGTATTTTTTCAAAAGTTAACGATTGAATTTAAATTAATTGATAAGAACCCTATTTTTAATAATATAATACAGGTCAAATTAAAATGCGTACACATACATTTGCGCGCTGTATTCTGACATTAAAAGATTTTAGAAGGCATACCGCTCAAAATAATGTCTTGAAAAAAAATACCTCACCAAAATTTCTTCTTACGAATCTCCTTGACAAATTTTTAGTATGGAAATACGATATTACTTTTTTCTTTCTAATGTTCTATTTTTTTAAAATCACTACACTAACACCATCTGCATGTTAAAAGTAACCGTCCTGTCAAATTGGGTCGATGTCAATTGCTTTGTTTTCTTATATTGTTGGACAAAGAGTAATTAAGGACAAACACACAAACGAGCTTCTTATATTTGATGTCTTACTATTTTTACACGAACAGCTTTGTAACCAGCTGCCTGCTGTTGTACCTCGTAATTTATTAGTTTTAAATTTATTATTATTAAAACTTCCTAAATCAGTATAAGCAAAATTTTAGAACATATACACAAACTACCGTGATTCGTTTTCACATTTTGATATGATAGAGATAGAATAAAAGCTGACAATATAAACAAAAAGACAACGAGTCAAAGATAAATAAATTTTTATGAAGTATTCTGGAAATTTCCCAGGTTGACGATATTGCAAACTTGAATGTGACTGCAGATAAGGCATTAGCCAATAGAGAGCAAGAGACATTTGTAACAGGGCAATTTTGAAATCTGAACTTAGGTCTGAGATTATCATTGTCACTATTTTGATCAAGCTGCACACTTAAAAACATTTTGTTTTCATTCAGTCAGTAACAAAATTATTTATTTATAAGTTGTTATTCTTGTTATAAATATGTCACTTTTCAATAATAGAAGAAAAAAATCTTAAATAATATAACTTGTGAACATTGCACTGGTTAAGAGAATCACAACAAGTCCTGCTTCAGGCAATATTTCAGACTGAAATCACTTGAGGTATGTATAAAAATGTATGGAATGTATGGCTTGAGTGATCATTAACAATGTTATAGCTTATTGAAATTTCAAATGTTCGAACATTTGAATACTAATATAATAGTATATAATTGTTCATCGCTGTTGAAAGCTGATGAATCCGTTGAGAAGATAATCCATGTAATCAGTTATGAAGTAGCTGTCTTCCATATTGACAATGCGGTCCTCTAAGTTAACGACCATTGTGTATCTGTTGGAAGGGTCCTTTCCTTGGTGTGAAAGTATGGCTTCCTTGACCTTAAAGATGATAAAAACAAAACACGCATGTCATGACGTTTTAAATATGTAAATTAAAACAAATTTTTTGATAAATATAATACCAAATAAGTATGAGGCTATAAATTCTAGTTTACAACAAGATTATCAAAATATTAGAAATATATATTTATATGTA
The DNA here is from genome assembly GCA_002072015.1 of Radix auricularia. Classification (NCBI taxonomy): domain Eukaryota; kingdom Metazoa; phylum Mollusca; class Gastropoda; family Lymnaeidae; genus Radix; species Radix auricularia. Next base: position 924,953 of record MUZC01000645.1, on the reverse strand, counting down.
GTAAATAGATCTTAGATCGATTGCCGCCGACCGGGTGCAATGGCGCACCATTTCAAACGACATGGCCAATGCTCACTGTGGGCGGAATGGCCGTTAAGCAAAGCAAAAAGTAAGCAAGTAAGCAGTAAATATGATACTAAAACTTTACATCTTAGTGCTTTAAATCTATGTATCTAAATCATTACTAGAAATACGTTACTGTTTATGATATCTGTCAAATACTTAGTACATGTGAATCGACTAGTAACTTAAAGTTATATTAAGTATTGTTTCAGGAAATTAAAACAGATTTTAGTTCAATTTCAATACATAGATCCCTAAGTCAGATACTTTTTATCACGTGTGATTTCAGGAACTGTTTCCGATAATCAGGCATAAATTGAGTATTTTAAAAATAATAAAATTGAAATATATAAAAATAAAAATAACATATTGAGATAAGAAATATAAAAACATAAAAAAATTTATTTTATTCTATTTTATCTGCATTGACAACTTAGGGACCGCAATAAAAATTAGCCAAAAATGATTTTTATAACAATTTTAACTGTAAGTTCTTAGCTTAAATAAGAATACTATCATTATTATTATTTTTTAAATATTTTTTTTTACATTTTTAGTTATTCATTTTGATTAAATATATAAGCTATAAATAACGTGTTTCCAATTATAAGCATCCTACAAATTGTACACATATTTAGGGATTTTTCTTGTTATATTTTATTTTCTTCGTGTTGTATAGTGAAGAAACAATAATCTAAATTTTAAAAGTATGATTTTAAAATAAAAAACAAAAAAACAAATCATTTTCAAATCCTTTAATAAAAATAAAACTAGCACAATGTGGAAATGATTTATTGCTAATTTTGATCTTTATAATTGAGATTAAAACATATCTCATTTGTATCGATATATTGAACTGAACAAAATTTTGTTATTAGACATTTATTCAATTTTTTCAAAATCATACAATTTAAACTAATAACTAATATTTTACCAAAAATATAGAACAACCAACCCAAAAATTAAATTAAAAAAAGAAATTAAAAAAACACAAGCAAAAATGTAACCTGTTTAACTGTGACGTCATCGCCATTGACGTCAACAATGTGAATAGGGACACGTCTTTGTTCAACTGACCGAGGTAACAACACTGACACCTCCAGTAGGTCATCGGCAGTTTCTGAAACAAGAAGTTGTAAATACGGTAATTGATCCAATCAAGACACAACTAGCCTACCACATTGGATGACAACGTTTGTATCCAAGGCTACAACACAATAAACTGAAGAAAATATTTATTATATTTAACACATTTACTGATTTCACTGCATTGTCTTAAAATGAAATGTTTATATACATTACATGTATTTCTATTTACCACTTTTTAATTTTAAAATATGTTTAATATATTTTTTTCTTGTCATTTTCTCCAGGTCTAAGTCTCTTTAATTGATATTGATTCTATGACTTACCAAAAGTCGCCATGGAATGGAAGTAATATCTAGCGTTGTTTTGAATTAATCCAGATATTTATATATCCCTCTACCTTGTGATTAAAAAAAGAAAAACAACTGCGCCTTATGCTAACACTAACACTAACATCACCATGACAAATGAAAATATGTAAAACAATATGGTGCCCAGTGCTGCCAGCGACAATTTTAGGAAAAACCTAGCCAACACGTCAAAATAAACCTAGATCAGAAGGAAAAAGGAGAAAAAAAAACCTAGACATGCTAAAAATAAACAAAAATGACGTCACAAACTTGTAAAATATACTTACATTTGATTTTTGTTATCACTTATGTCATCATCTTTATAAAACCTTTGGCAATCTTATCAGCATTCTTGGAATAATTCACTATGATTATATGAGTTTTGTATTATATTATCTTTAGCCTATACTCAATGCGGCTTATACTTGAGAGTTTATTCTCTCATCGCCGACAGAAGAAAATGTTAGAGTTAGAGCCTCTAATAGTCTAATAAAATTGAATATTTTTGCCCAATCAAGTTGTTTTATCTTGTACCAGAATTGTACAGACATATGGTGCCACCTTTCGAATTTATTAGCATAGAGCCATAGATTATGATAGATTGATATAATAATGGAAAATCAAAGAGCGGCTAAAAAAACTGCGGCTACATACTGCTTATTTTTATTTTTGAAAAATCGAATTATTTAGAATGTTAATTGCGTATATTTAATTATTTTGTTTCTTTCACAATGAATATTTACTATAAAAAAACAATTTTAAAAAACCTAGATTATGACTATTTTTGAAAAAAACAACATAGAAACCTAGACGAGGTCAGAAAAACCTAGATCTAGGTTGAAAAACCTAGCGCTGGCAGCACTGATGGTGCCACTGATAAAAATGTTTACAGCGTATGCAGATCACATAAAAAGTTGAACGAAAAAAAGGATAATAAATTTCATAATATAAACTACATTTTAAATTTAATTTTTCAACTATATAAATTTGAGACGAAGTTCATAAAATAAAAAACAACAATATCTTACCTTAATATACTAGATAAAATTACGTAATTAGTAATATCGGAAATTCATGAAATTGGGTGCTGGTTAATTTTAATCTTTAAATGACCTACTTTTTTCTTTTATTCGTTTTTTAAATAAATTTGTTATTAAGTCTAAAGTTTGTTAAAAGCATGTAGATCATGTTTTAAAGTTTGGTATCTTATCAAATTACGCCTAGAATTTTTTTTTCGATTACATAGCATTGGACGCATCAAAATACAGTTGATATTGTATTGACAGTATTGATTAAGGCAGTGGCTATTGAGACGCTAACGTCTTAATAGCCCACAGGCTATCGAGACGCTAGCGTCTTAATAGCCCACAGGCTATTGAGACGCAAACAAAATAAGCCAATGAAAATTAAGTATTTAAGGTTGGCCTATTTAGGGGTCGTCCTTGACTGATAACACGCGCCAAGTGGGGTAAGGAAGTGGGTCATGCCTTTGTGACGATGTGTGAAAGTGTGTTAGATATGATGTCACATGTAAATGCGCTACTTTAAATAAAATTTCTACAAAAATATTCTATTGCCTTACAGTAAATACATATTTAAATGTAACAGTGTGTTTTTCATGTGGAATTTATTGAAAAAAAATACAATAGAAGTAATAGAAAGTTCTAATTTTATTGTCTTTAACAATGCATGAAGGGGCCGTCCATGCATGACGTCACGCTCCAGTGGGTGGGGGTAGAGAAGGGTAACGCATTAGTGAGGATGTAAGACAAGGGGTTGTGGCGACGTTTAAGAAAACAAAATGTGCTACTTGAAATAAAAGTACCACTTGATTGCTCACAATTTATTTAGTTACATTTTCAATGGCTTCACGCGTGTTAACGATATTTGACTTAGAGTTAGAGTGAAGACTTAAACTAAATACATATTATATATTTCTATGACAAAAATGTTAATTAAAACGTGGTAATTAAAAATATCTTTTTTTTTTTTTT
>MUZC01000645.1:907026-921450 GCA_002072015.1 Radix auricularia | reverse complement strand
GGGGATCAGAGCTTTGTGCCATCATATTGTGGAGAGGGGGGTCTATGTTTTGTGACAATGGTGAAAGGGGGGTAAAAATCACATGGCGTCATTCATGGACGGCGAAAATAATTATAAAATATAAAGATATAAGCAGTGAAATCGCCATCTTGTTATGTTTATATAACTTAATGGCTGAAACACTGGGCGAAAGAGAAACATCTACTAATTTCAAGAAATGGAAATATAAATCAGACGGATATATTTTAGCAATGTGTGAACGTTTCCGTTTGGTCTGAATTTAAAAGTTCAGAATTTCGTTTACATTTAAATATAATTTATAAAACATTATTGCATATCAGTCTTGACTCAGTCAGTCAGCTACAAATGCCGTTAGAGTCTGCGTGGTTTACGTTACTATAATAGGCTTGGTATTATGCAAATTATATTTGTTGTGCGTAAGTACCCATTCAGTGGAGACACCCCTCCCCCTTCCTCCGTACGCATCCATACGCAAAATCGTTTTCCCGTTGTGGCTTTCACTGTTACTTTAGATACTTTAACTTCCTCCTTTTTCCTATATTCTGTGTTCTTCTTTGTTTTTGTTTTTCCTTTCTTTTATTTTTTTTCACATATAATATGTTTTAAGATTTATGTTAGTAATTATTTATGTTGTTGTATTGATGAAGGCATTAGCCTTAGCCGAAACGTCTACTTTTATTAGTATTAGTTCATAAATAAAGCTTAAATTTATGTCTTCTTACCCAAATAGTTTGTGTAATTTGTTTTTTTTTAAAGAAATAGCAAGCTATCGAACATTTTTGTAGAAGTTTTATTTTGAGTTGCTATTTTACATGTGACATCATATTTAACACTCTCTCACACACCGTCACAAATACATGACCCCCTCCCTTACCCCACTTGGTGCGTGATGTCATTCAAGGACGACTACTTGATTTTCATTGGCTTATTATTTTGTTTGCGTCTCAATAGCCTGTGGGCTATTGAGCACTGCCATTGATTAAATAACGGTTAATGTAAAAATCAGCATATGATATTGTATCGATTATTTTACTCCTATTTTAACAATTGACAATATACATCTGGTATAGTATAGATTATGTAACTGGTATTGAACTATATACAGCTGGAATTGCATCGATTATGAAATTGGAATTGTAACAATATTCAGATGGTATTGCATCGATTATGCAACTGGTATTGTAACAATATTCAGCTTGTTGTATTGCATCGATTATGTAACTGGTATTGTAATATGATTTAGCTGTTACTGTTTCGATTATGTTACTGATATTGTAAAACTATTCAACTGGTATTGTATCTTTTATAAAATTGGTTTAAAATTATATGCAACTGGTATTGTATAAATTGGGAGCTGGTATTTCAACAATGTAAAGCTGTTACAATATGAAATTTTTAAAAGATAAGATAAACCTAGTATTGTATCAATATACACTTGGAAATATATCGAAATACACCGAGCAGTTATGCAGCAATAACTACATATACTCTTCCAAAAGTTTCAAATGTGTACGTTTAATAAGAATCATCCCATTTACCATTTCAAACTAACCACTTAATCATTTAAACACTTGATGCTCATTCTCTAATAGATCAACTATGGAAGTGAAATGAGCAGTTCTTCTCAGGTTGAAATTTTTAACAATGTTATGCTACGTCATAGACTATGTCTTGAGTAACAAATTAAAGCTTACTTAAGTTTGAAACAAATCTCTTTTTTTTTTTTTTAAAGAAATATTTTTAAAGAAAAAAAATCTATATTTATTACTTAAATTCTGTCCTTGTTGTGATATCAAGCAAATTAATTGAACATTTTTGTAAATGTATGGTAAAAACCGGAAAAGGTAAGCAGTTTAAAACAAGTAAGTAAGAATACAGTTTAAGAAACTTTTCAAGAGTAAAATTTAATTTTATTTTCCTTCGAATGAGAAATAATAATATTTAATATACAAAAATAATAAGTCGAAGAAAATTAAAGGAGGCACGTGCGTAGAGATAAATTTTTAATGCTAAAAATAGCTCAAATAAACAGGTGGGATTCCCAAAATTAAATGCTGTGTTTGTATTACTCACGCACAAGCACACCATATGGTAAGTGATTACGTTATATATAATTTTGTTTAGAATTCGATTGAAGCAAAATATCATATTTAAGATATCGAGTGTTTAACTAATAAACATGGACATTTTTTCTAATTGAGCAATTATGTTTGTTAGTTTATAAAGGAATTAGCTTTTAGTTTTAAAATGAGTTCAATTTTTCGGAAAAACCCTAAATGCCTATAAAACATCAATCTATCCCGCCATTGATCATCCATAAATCCTTCCACCTATCAATGAATCATGTATGGGCAATTGCATAAATAATATACAATAATATATATATAGAAATAGAAAGTCATATCAAATTCTTTATATCTTTATTATTCTTTATGAAGTATTTTAATATTATATTAGCAGTCACTTATTGAGGACACGTTAAAAGCTCGCCAAATGTAAGAATTAAAATTGCGAATTTTATTTTATTATTATTATTTTATTATTTTTTTTTTTACAATATTTCGGTTGTAGATCTATATTTGAAATAATTGTTAAATAGTGATAGCAAAATGTGGCAAAATGCAATTATTAGCCAATTCATAATTTTAACCTCGTTTTTCGCTGTAAGGTTATAATAAGTTATAATGATAACTATGGAAATGTGCCTTATGAGTTTAACCTTTTAAATATTTTTTAATTTAAAAAATGTATCGACTGCATGCGAGTATAGACTATAATGTCAATACGTTATATTGATTTTTTAGAAAAGAAACTATTTCATAGTTCTTCGCTATAAGGTTATATATAATTTATGGGAATCTGTGCATTAACTGCAAAGTTTATTTATCAATTATTTTTTAAAGTCCTAAATAAATAAAAAAAATAAATGTATATTGTTAAATTATGCAATTTTTCATTTAAAATTCATTTTACACTGATATTATCCTTTTTTTCAGATTTAATCACAAAAGTTTAGGACATGCTTTTTGAATGTTGACTAAAATTTGTCAGTTTTATACCGTAACGGTGAAAAATTGTTAATGGATAAAAACATTACCGATTGGAAAGCCCTACACATAGCTGCTTATAAGGGCCACAAACATGTTGTTGAAATGCTTATGAAAAATGGCGCAGACGTAAATGAAAAGAATATACAAGAGTGGAATCCTCTTCATTTGGCAATACTTAATGGGCATACACAGATCATACCATTTCTTCTCAATAGATGTTCAGAACCTAATACAAAAATTAAAGAAGAATTAACAGCCCTTTATTTAGCATCGCAAAATGGCCATAAAGATGTTGTAGAACTACTAATTGATAAAGGGGCAAATGTAAATGAGAAAAACATAAAAGAATGGGCTGCTCTTCTTTTGGCTTTAAAAGAACGTCATAACGATGAGGCTGAAATTATAATTGATAAGTGGAATACGTCGAGTGAGAAGGACATTCAAGAAAGGACGGCTCTTCATATAGCATCCGAGAACGGGCACATGGATATTGTTAAAATTCTCATTGATAGAGGGGCAAATATTAATGAAAGCACTGAATTAGGTTGTATTTCTCTACATTTGGCATTAAGAGCTGGCCACACAAATTTAGCAGAGTTTCTGATTGAAAATGGGGCTGATGTAAATAAAAAGGATATGCATGATTGGACACCACTTCACATAGCATCAGAAATTGGTCATGATGTTATAGCAGACGCACTAATAGAAAAAGGTGCACATGTTTTTACACAAAATAATGTAGGAGAGACCGCACTTCACATAGCATCACAGAATAATCATTGCAATGTATTGCATCTGCTCATTGAAAAGGGTGCGAATGTTAATCAAAAAGATATAGAAGGTTGGACTGCTTTACACACAGCCTCGAAAAGTGGTCACATAGATGTAGTCAAACTCCTCACAAAAGAAGGAGCAAATGTTAATGAGACGAATATTCAAGACTGGACTTCTCTTCACATAGCATCACACAATGGTCACCTAGATATTATTAAACACCTTATTCAAACTGGGGCAACTGCAGATAATGGACTCGATTGGACTCCTCTTCATTTGGCTTCAATAAATGGCCATAGAGATGTCGTTGACTTTCTTATTACTAACGGGTCTAATGTAAATGAAACTACAGAAGAAGATTTGACTGCCCTTCACACAGCTTCACTACAGGGGCATAGAGATGTTGTTGAGCTTTTAATTGACAAGGGGGCAGATGTAAATGATAAAGATTTAAACGACACAACTTCTCTCCATATGGCTTCAAAAAATGGCTACAAAGATATTGCGGAACTTCTTTTAGAAAAAGGAGCAAGTGCTAATGAAAGAGATATAAACAATTGGACTGCTCTTCATATGGCTTCAATAAATGGTCACAGAGATCTTGTTGAACTACTAATTGATAAAGGAGCCAATGTAAATGATATCCTCAAACATAACTTAAATTCTATGCACTTAGCATCTCGAGCTGGCCACAAAGAAGTAGTTCAGCTACTTATTGAAAAGGGTGTTAACCCAAATCAAAAAGATGTTAACGATATGACTGCACTTCACTTCGCTTCAATTAGTGGCCACAAAGATGTGGTTGAGCTTCTAATTTATAATGGGGCAAATATGAACGCTAAAATTTATAATGAAAGAACCGCTTTTCAAACAGCAATTCAATTTGGGCAAACAAAAGTTGTTCAGCTACTAATTGACAAAGGGGCAAATGTACACGAAAAAACAAGGGATGGGCTAACTGCTCTTCACATTGCATCGCAAGAGGGTCACAAAGATATTGTTGATGTGCTTATAACGAGAGGGGTAAGTCTCACTGAGAAAATGAAAACTTTAGGATTAACCGCTCTCCACATTGCCTCAAAAAATGGCCACAAGGATGTTGTCAAACATTTAATTGCAAAAGGGTCAGATGTAAATGAAAAGGCAGAAAAAAATTGGACTGCCCTTCACATAGCCTCCCAAAAAGGTCACAGGGACGTTGTTGAGTTACTCATTGAAATGGGGTCAAACATAAACGAACGTGACGAAAACAAATTAACGGCGCTTCACTTAGCCTCATTTTATGGAAACACAAATGTCGTTAAGATTCTTCTAGACATGGGGGCTAAAGTAAACGAAAAAATGAAATTAGGACTAACTGCTCTTCATATAGCGTCAAAAAAAGTGTACATGGAGTGTGTCAAAATTTTGATTGAAAAGGGGGCTAATGTAAATGAACAAGAAAATAAAAAGAAAACAGCCCTTCATTTGACATCTCAATTGGGAAATAAAGAAGTTGTGCAAGTCCTTTTGGAAAATGAAGCAGATATAAATAAACATGCAAACAATAAACTAACTGCTCTTCACATGGCTTGTTATTATGGTCATAAAAATGTTGTCGAATTTCTTATAGCGAAAGGAGCCAACGTAAATGAAATTGCAGAGAATAAATTAACTGCTCTATTCATAGCCTCATTTAAAGGACACAAAGACGTCCTAGAAATCCTAATTAGCAATGGTGCAAATGTTAACGAGAACATAGAGTCCGGATTAACTGCACTACACACAGCGTCTCAAAATGGACATGTGCATGTTGTTGAGTTTCTTTTTGAGAACGGAGCAAACGTGAATGAAAAAACAAACGAGGGTGTGTCCGCTCTTCACGTAGCATCTCGCAATGGTCACAAAGAAGTTGTTAGATATCTCATTGAAAAAAAAATCAGATATCAATTTAAAATCAAAGAATAGATTAACGGCATTGAGCATTGCCTCTCTTTCTGGTCATTTTGAGGTTGTCAAGTTATTACTAGATAATGGAGCAAACATTCAAGACAGTAACTTAACAATTCTGACAGGCGCAACTTTAAAGTTCAAAACAAATATTACGTCTAAAGTGCTCAATTTTCTAATTGAAAAGGGTGCCAATATTAATGAAAAAGATCACACTGGTAAGACAGCCCTAATGCTTGCTGTTATAGGTGGTAATAACGAAATAATGTCCATGTTTGTTGAGCATTGCGTCTTTAATAAATCACGGAGTGTGGAAAAAAGAAATAAACACATGAACACAATAATAGACAAAAGACGTGTACTTATTTCAGATCTACTTAGAAGTGGAGCAGATGTGAACGCTCAAGATACAGACGGCTGGACGGCATTGATGTTTGCGGCAGAGTGTAACGACACGGAAACCATGGAGCAGTTAATCAAAAATGGAGCAAAAGTAAATGAGGCAAATAAAGTAGGTTGGACAGCCTTGTCTATAGCATCACAGAATGGTAACAATGATGTTATTCTCAATCTGATTGAACATAATGGAAATGTAAATCAGAAAATCACAGATGGCTGGACAAATGTTTTGATAGCTGTACTCAATGGAAAGCTGGAAACTGTAAAATTATTGATTGAACATGGAGCCAAGATTAATGAAACAAACATTTCTGGGTGGACAGCCTTAATGATAGCAGCAGGAAACGGATTTACAGACATTATTAAACTTCTTTGTGATAATGATGCCGAGATCAATTCTAAAAATAAATATGGTTGGACGGCACTAATGAAGGCATCGCAGAATGGACATGTCGGCACAGTCAAATATCTTCTCAGCAAAGATGCCTTGACCAATGTAAAAAATATTAATGGCTGGACAGCAGTGATGATTGCTTCACAATATGGTCACACAAAAATCGTTGAATCACTAATTGAAAAAAATTGCACTGTCAACGAGAATATTGAACTTGGAATAACGGCATTAATCATCGCGTCATATTACGGGCATAATGATACAGTTAATTTATTGACTTTTAAAAAAGAAATTGAGTTTGAAGACAAAAAATACTTATCGAGGGCTTTATATTTTGCTTTACAAAACAGACATTTGGCTATTGTAGATTTATTAATGAGTAGAGGTGGCAATGCACGTGATATTGCTCAGAATGAATGCTTGGATCTCATGAAATCGATCAAGTGTAAATTATATGATGTGGACAAACTGATCACCATACCTGAATCTTGCCATACACTGGTTAAAAATTGTTGTTGCTGCAAGTACACTACAGATTATCTTTATTTCATCAAAGATAGTTCAGAAGAAACTACACCTAAGGCAAACCACAGTCAAACATTTTCCACGTATAATTTTCTAAAGTAAGTAGTTACACATTTTAACAAAATGAAGAATAATAAAGGATCGACAAATTTAGTTTCAACCGAAAAAGAAATGAAGTGCTTTAGTCGAAAATTGTTTTTCAAAATATATTCAATTTTAATTTTAAAATAGTTATGGTTTAGAAATTAAATTAAAAAGAGCACGATATAAGGAAAACAATACCTATATGTCTTTAAAATTTTTATTTCTGTTTCTTTTTTGTCATGACCCCGGGGGGGGGGGTTGCTACATAGATGTAACTTCTCTTTCAAATGAACTACGATCACGAGTTCGTGTTCAATTCTTTAAAAAAATAGCACTCTTATTTTTAAAATTATTTCTTTATTAATTACACAACTATTTCTACCTTCATCTCGTAGGCTTTACTATTTGTATTGTACCTAGTTTGTTTTTTTTTTAAAAAAAGTATGTATGCAGGGAGAGCTTACCATTTCACATGTGTAACGAGAAATATTCAAGACAATGTTAAAACCAAGTAAATTTAAGATCGTAAGGTAAATCATGTATCTAAATTACATGCTGTGCAATCATTTCTGTTCAAAGATTAGAATCTAAAAATAATTTCCTTAAACCTAAATTTCTTAAAAACTAAATAAAAAAACAATTAAAACTATGTTATTTTCATATTTCAGCAAGGGTATGTTTGAGTTTCCAGAGCAAATACAACTCTTTAACGCCGAGATGACTCCAAATCAATCAGTTCAACATGTTACTAATACTTAAGTCATAGTGATTGAATGAAAGTTTGAATTGTCCCCGCCCCCAATAGTTTTTTTAATGCATTTTACGAGACTACGAAAAGCGTATTTATTATTCTATATCCAATGTAATATCAGGGATTTGTGTTTGTAAGTTCAGAGAAAGGAGCGAATGATAAATCACAATTTAAAAAAAAAAAAGTATGTAATAACAATTTTTTTTTTTTTTGAACAGGTAAATATGTAAATTTGAGCTACCTTATCACAGAAAAAAGTCTACTTAATGCCAATTTTGAAATATATATGTGGGACATATTTTGTATTCCTCAGATTCCAACTTTTAACCACAGCAATTCATATTCAAAATGTGGAAAATTATGTCGGAGAAGGTTCTATTAACTACATACATAGAGCAGTTAAAAGAAAGGACACACCACCAAATAGCATTGAGACGAAGAGAATAAGACTTGACTTAACGCCCAGCTAAAATAATGACTACAGAGAAATAGTCATCGTACAGACAAAAATGTATTATATTAAAATATATACATAAGTTATTTTTAAATTAAAACATGAAATGTACTTTTATTGACATCCTTACAAATCTTCAAATTATTTTGAACATTGAAATGCTTTGAATCATGTCAGCTTGTTTAAATTCTTATATTCCATTAAATATCGGCATGCTGTATTAAAACTAGGGCCGCGGAAATTAACGATTAAATTCTCGATTAATCGTTAAAAAATATCGATTAAATATCGATTAAAAATTTAATTGATAAAAATTCTACCAAAATCAAGTTAAGTATTTTCCTTCAATGTATTAATAGATAATTAATAAACAATATAGTATCACAGATTGCAAGATCTATATCGATGAGGAACATAGTACAATAGTCCACAGCAGTCATAATATGTTCAAACTATTATTTTCCTATGTCTTTGAGATAGGAAAAATAAATTTAAAAAAAACAACAAAAGTCAATGACCTGTTTTTGTTACTTCCCTTTAGACGTTTGACTATAATCGAAATTAACAATTAATGTATAAAATTAATCAATAATCTTTCAAAAGATAACGATTAAATTACACTTAATCATTACCAGCCTTAATTAAAACCATTTATTTTTAGTATTCTGACAAAACTTTGACATTTGTACAAAGCTCTGATATGTTACTGAACAACATCTCAATAAAATGCCTCAATACAAAGGCTTTTAAATAAAACTAATTGCACGAAACAATATTGAGCCTGTGCGCTCAATAACGTGAAGATAATACTAAAGAGATAATACTTATTTAAATGTAAATATAAAGAACAAACAATTCAAATTGACTAAAATAACATTAACATGCATAAATTTATATACGTATGCAATACAAAATGTTACTATGATGATATATACAAACATTTCTTACCAAGTCATATATTATTATTTTATATTTTATTATTATATCTAATATTTTACAGACCCTCATTTTCTACAGGAGAATACTTTGTTCAACCCTTTGTCGCGTTTTATGCTAGCATTGCATTTGATTACATGTTTAGTTTTGACAGTGTATTTATTGGTTTCCCTGATTTGATCAGGCAAACAATTCCATGTCCTAGTGCAAGGCTGGAAGAAGTAGAATTTGTGTTTGTTCTTAGTGATTAGAACAATAAAGCTGTTGATTTTCCTTATCACCATTACTATTGAAGTGTTGTAAAAGATTATTGTTTTATTGTACATCCAAGTTAGATTTTTGTATGCCCATTGTATAGATTTAAAATTGTAACAATTTTGAGCTCAAGTGCTTAGAGTTAGAGCAGAATTTGTTTTTGCGAAGATAATAAGAGTGTAATAAAAAAAACATTAAAATAGTTGTTAAAAATATATTTTAAAAAAAAAATTGTACTCATTATTTACAATAACAAACGTAGTCTGAGGAAATGAAAAATCAGTTTGAATTTTTTTGTTTTGTTTTTGTTTTTTTTGTTTTAACTAGAATATTTTTTGGAAGTCCGGCGGTCAAATGCATATCCTTTAATAAAAGTTTCATTTTTTTTTAAAACTAAAGATGTTGCAGTAGATATTTAATTCCGTCTTTATTAATACAATACGCTCGTTGTTTTTGGTGGTTGCTTGCAGGTTCTCGTCGTAAACAAAATGAGGGGTAGGACTGCAATCAGGCTTATAAAAGATTAAATGGAAAAGAGTTAAACAAGGTAAGGGTAAGCCTGACAGGACGTAACAAAACAGCGAACGTTTCGGCGAAGAGCCTTTTTCAACGGACATACAAGACACAAATAAAATGAAAATAAAAAAAAATAAAATGAAGAAACTTAGCTGCGGTGAAATCCAAAGTATCCAAGAAAGTAGATCCAATACTTTCTTGGATACTCTGGATTTCACTGCAGCCAAGTTTCTTCATTTTATTTTTTATTTTTATATTCATTTTGTTTGTGTCTTGTATGTTTGTTGAAAAAGGCTCTTTGCCGAAACGTTCGCTGTTTTGTTACGTCCTGTCAGGCTTACCCTTACCTTGTTTAACTCTTTTCCATTTAATTAAGTTCTCGTCGATAGAATTTAAAATGTTTATGTATGGGTGTGGGGGGAGGAATTGAAGTGTATACGATAAATTTAAAAATCAATCAAATTAATTTAAACATAATATATAGCGTTAAATAGTACGTAAATTATACATGTTTGAAACTATCCATAGCCTGGATTGTTTTTTCTAATTCCCTGTTAAATCATTCATTAATGATAATTGATATAAGTTCTTTAAATGAATTAAAATGACAAGCATTAAGTGACTGCATTTTTATTCTTTCAAAGACGTCTTCCCCACCTCCTTAAACCCCAGCGACTACCGTTAGTTGTGCAGAATACTTTCATGATCCTAATTTTTTTCTTTTTTGCTAGCAAAGCACGTTGTTAAGATCCTAAAAGTATTTCAAATAATCCAATAAGGAAAATATCGTTGCTCAGATACTAAAATTATTTTAATTTATGCTAAACTGAAAATATCGTTTTTCAGATACTAAAAGTATCTTGTTTAAAGCTATAAATTAAGATCTGTTACTTTTCATGAATCCTGATTTAATAATATGAAAACTTACACTTATAAATAGGCAATATCTTCGTAATTCTTAGATAGCAGATGTACAAACATCTATATATAATTCTCTACATGGTCCAACCATGCCTGACAAGAAGTATCAAGCTGTCTGACCTCTGACCCCACCTTCCAATCAGATTGCAAGAAAAGTTAATTCACAGCGTGGTGGGTCAGGGAGCCAATGATGCATTAATTGAGGTCTAGTGCTTTAGTCTTTCCGAACATCACAATAGCATGTATTTCGTAGTGTAGTGGTTAGTACATTCTCCTAAACAGCGGAAGGTTACAGGTTCAATCCCCAGACGTTACTTTTTTTAAAAATTCAAAAATGTTTGTGTTGGTGCCCGATAATTTCCTACTTTTTTTTCAAACATGCGGCCCTCCATATATTACTTAATATTACGCAAAAAAGTCGTATTATTCGTATCCCTCTACCCGCTGTTGCACTCCGTATATTATCAGGACCCCCNCCCCCCCCCCCAAATGCGTACGTACAAATTCCCTGCCCATCCCCCCGCCCCACCGGTTGAAAAATTACTATTAAGCCATAGTCAAAATATATTGGGTTTATATTTTAGGACAGTCTATAAATAACGTCACGCACCTAAGGTGGTGGGGTCAAGCATTTGTCACTATTTGTGACGGTGTGTGAAGAGTGTGAGAGGGTGTTTAAGAAATATGAAGTCACATCAAAATGCGCAGCTTTAAATAATAGTTCCTCTAAAATACTTGATTGTTTTAATTTATTTAATGACTTCTTCGATGGCTTCACACGTGTTAACGATATTAGAGTGCATCCTTACTAATTACATATTAAATGATATAAAGTAATTTGCAACTTGCTAATTTTTAATAAGAAAATATGGGTTATTAATATATATAAACACCCAGTGGTGTGGTTCTTTAACGTAACGCTACGCTGAGGAGCGATGTACGACAGTCTACAGCAGTTAGTTTAGTTGAAAAATCTTGTTTTGATGAGCGCTGTAAAAATATTTAATATGATGACGTCATTGTTTGGTGTGCATCGGTACGCAAAATACAACCCCTATTATTATTATTAAATAAATACTTTGCGTACATTTCATAAAGTTTAATAATTCGTATTTATCAAAAAAGGACAAGTTAGTTGGTCTTTAAAAAAAAGGTTGGCGCCGTAGGCGCCCAAAAAAAGGGGGCGCCGCAGGCGCCACGGCGCCCGGCACAATCTATCAAAAAAGGACAAGTTAGTTGGTCTTTAAAAAAAAGGTTGGCGCCGTAGGCGCCCAAATAACGGGGGCGCCGCAGGCGCCACGGCGCCTGGCACAATCTAGTGTTTATATAACAGCTGAGACAACTGTAGGCGAAAGAAAAACTTCTACTAATTTAAGAAATGGAAATATAAATCAGGCGGATATATTTTAGCAATGTGTGAATCTTTGCTCTGAATCAAATATTATTTACTTTAAATAATTAAAAATTTTTAATTTCCTTTGCATTAAATTATAATACATTATTGCATATCAGTCTTGACTCATTAAGTCACGGATGCCGTTTGCAGTCTGAGCGGTTTACGTTACTAGGCTTAGTATTATGCAAATTAAATTTTTTGTGCTTACGTAGGCATTCAGTTGAGATCCCCGCCTCCGTACGCATCCATACGCAAAATGCCATCTTTCAAAGACCCCCGTCCCCGCTTGCGTACGTAATATATGGGTGTCCCCCATGACTTCGCAAAACGGCGGTTCATTCGCGTTGTTCTGATTTCTTCGTGATGTAGTTTTTGTCTGTTCTCCCCACAAGGTAGTTTCTTTGCACTATTTAGGAGCAACTCTGCGGCGTATGCTACGCCGCGGGCATCTGTAACTTCATAATTCACAAATGTTGTATAATTTTTTTTTATTTTATATTTTATATTCCTTAATATTGCATTAAAATTTGATACAAATCAATACATTCGTACATGTAAATTTAACCTTTTCTCATTTTATTTCGTTTAGTGCTTCAATGTGATTCCAAGCCAAACCTTACAAAAGAAATAATTCTAAATCAGTGTAACTTAGGGAATTTCCATAAAATAATTGTGCACAACAAATATAACATTTGAATATAGTGCATATATTTTTGCGTCCTAAACTCATTGTTCCTCCATAAAAAAATATTTAGATTTTGAGTTTTTAAAGCAAAAACCAAATTATCATTGTCCTACAGCAGATCACCATGGGTTTATTATATTTTCGTCCCCCTAGAAACGATCAACTCAGTTAGGTTTAAGACGCACAACATACAATTGGTACTATGCTACAAAATAAAAATAAATGTAATAGTTTTAATATTTTTTTTAAAAAGCCCACACACACACAAACCGGTGTTTACTATAATTTAAAAAAAACAACAAATAGTAAATGTGTACATTGGTCAAACTTTTAGACACTTTTGATGGTTTTCCATTACTACTTACATGTATTAATTTCTTCTTTTATTAATAATTTTCTAAGAATGTCAGCCCGCTCGGTATCCTTATATTTTTAGAATGAAGCGCACCACTTTTAAAAAAAAATACTGCACCAAAAATAACTCTTTTCGAACGTCTGCATAACATTTTTCAATAGGTAGTGAGTATATTCTCGTCAGGACGACCCAATATTCTGCTTTTCGAGCTCGTTCACTTCCGGTTATTGCCATTCTTGGTAACATTTTTTAGCGCATTTTCGAGATGTCGAAATCGCTATTGCACCCGTTTTGTCCGTCCGTCCGTCTGTCATCACCCTTGATCACAGCATCCATAAGTCCTAGACCTATGATGTATATATGTTTTTTGTATGTCCTGACCTGCCATTTGTGCATCAACACTCAGTTACTCGATCCGTTTAAAAACCCCGTTAAAACTACCAAAAAATATTTCGAATCGAGAGGTAAGGCTGTGGTTACACTACACGCGAATTCGCTCATCTAGTCGCGCATCTGAAACCTCTTGAAAAACAAATGCAATAATATATAGTGCGTGGTTACACTGGCAGCGTAAAAACGCCAGTATACGCGCGAATACGCGCGAACAATTTGATTTTTTCTAGCGCATCGCGCGAATCGGCTTTCAAAAGTCAACAAAATGGCGGAAATTTTGTGCCACTTCGTCTCATTTTATGTGTGTAAATACTGATTTAATCAATAAGAATTAGCTTTCATGCATGATTTTGAACATTTAAAACAGTATATCTCAATTTGAAACTAAAATCATTTTTATATTTATTATGGATATTGACAAGTTAAGTTCATGAGTCGTGAGCCCACTCTCCTCAACGTCGTCGAAGTGCGACAATACTAGTAATAATACTAGGTAATAGTAATAGGAATTTGGGAAGGAAACTTTGGCGGCTTGAAATTGCAGACTAACATAATTCTACAAATAAGTAAGCCAAAAATATTATTG
>MUZC01000645.1:887182-902494 GCA_002072015.1 Radix auricularia | reverse complement strand
TTAGGGTTTGGGTTAGGTTTAGTGATAGTTTTTAGGGTTGGGTTAGGTTTAGTGATAGTTTTTAGGGTTTTGGGTTAGGTTTAGTGATAGATTTTAAAGATTGTTTGAATCACGTATAGAATCGGAGGTTCAATGAAAGGCGCAGTGAATACTTGTAACTTTGTAACTCTTCAATTTTATAAACATCATTTTATAAGCAATGTTACTAAGAATAGCAATAACCGGAAGTAGACGAGCGCGTATGCAGCCACATATTGGGTCGTCCTGACGAGGCGATATTCACTACCTTTTCAATATTGAAATGAGAAATTATTTTTCTATCTTTGTCTCTAAATTTTCTGATTATTTAACAACTTGTTTTCTTTTGAAATATATTTATTTTGAAAACTTCCTTCCTTTTTGACTCGTAGTTTAAAATAATAATAAAATTAGTTGTATCGCCTAAATTACAGAATGTCAAAATACTCGCACTACGAAAAATTGGCAGTGGGGTGATCAATGTAAACTTCGTTTAACTATTTACGTTACATGTCTACTCAAGAATGAATGTTCATCTGTATAAATTTTTAATAACGAATAAAAATAAATTTACTCATTTTTGAATGAGCGTTTGGCGAATAAAAAAAAAAAGTTACTCATTACTGAATGATTTGAGTGAGTAGATTCGAAAACAACTCGAAGATGCCTAAAAATATACTGCTCTGGCTGTTATCGTATTAGCCGGCGTATAAGACAAACTTATACACACCTAAAAATCTCCTCAGAGGTCAAGGTTTTGGCGGTGAGGAGGTGGGGGACTTTTTAAAGCTAGATGAGAACTTATGTTTTTTTTCTAAAAGAGAATATTTTATATCCCTAGAGAAAATCCGCCAGGGATAAACAATTCCGGAAAGGATCTATTTTGTTACTCTGGAAAGACAATTCCAGCCTTGAATGTCAAATGGTAGATTGTAATTGTTATCAAGTTTAGGTTTATATTTCAACATCCTCGCGGACATTGAGCAAATCGCACAACGATCGTAAGTTATAATTGACAGTCTAGCGAGAATTATGGAAGAGCTTTGTTGAAGTTATAAAACTTTGAATTACAAACAAAAGAAGACATCATATGCTGAATATTGTACTCCGACACTTTAAAAAAATGTATTATCATTATTCTCAGCTGCATTTATAGGCCTAAGTTACTCTTATATACATTGACCGTCCTCAGCTGCATGGTCAAGCTACCAATCATCAACTAAACGTACAAATAACCAACATGTATGAAATTTAACACTCAATTTATGAGTATGACAAATGCATTTGCATTAAAGTTCATAAAAGTATGTTACTAAAAGCATGACACTGGCCATTGTGATGAATAGTGTGGATTAATTGTGGCTAGGTTGCATTTTATGGCGGTCATAGAAATGAAAATCTAGCCGCGTTCTAATGGGTACCGGGTTCATGTTACAAATTTAGAGGGGTACCCGGGAAGTTTTTTTTTCAACAATATTGACAGGTAAATTTGCATCTTGGGTTTGATGTTCGTTTGCTAAGTAAACAAATTGTGTGCAAAGTTGCACACCTTTCCCTTTGTTTTTGTGCAATATTTCAAATAATTGTCTGCGTGCTTAGTCTAAATTGTTTGCGGTGTCAGTCAGACATCGTAGCAGCCGCGCATCTTAAAGGGAACATGGTTGACAGTCCTAATCCAAACGCCACATTACTGCTTTAATTGGTTTTACAGCATTTTCATGAAATCTCATTGAAAGGAAAACATATTGCACATTATATTAAAATATCCATAAAAACAATAACAAAATTCATGAAAAACTGTTTTTGTAAAGCAGAAGAATATTATTTGAAAAGTGCGTTTTAATAAAATACTTGAGCAGAACTCTAATTGATTTAAGAGGTTGAAAATAATGTTTTTAAATGTAAATTAATATTTTTTTTGCATGTTTCACTTTTAGTTAAATTCACGCCCAATGCCACTTATATTCAAATTTTTCCCTACTTCGAATATTCCACTGTGGACATGTTCAGACATCTCGTCATCATATCCCAGTGAAAGGACGTGTGCGCCACTACTGCCGGGACATGTGCATGTAGTGTACGTGTACTTTGTCCTCCGAGCATACGAGGTAGCGTCTTTACCGTAATCGTACCTTTTAGTCCAGCGTCCTATAGAAAGCTGTTTAGCACAGCCGTGGGGGTGTGAAATGATGAAACTTTTCTTGTCATGATCTCTTTGACTGGCGTACTTTTTATTGACGTTAGTCCACTGTCTGTGCCACGGAATATAAATCTCTTCCAGTTTTCCCATCGACTCATCATCACACGACGCACTCTCCAGCAATGCGTAGTCCTCACTGACGTCTGTAGAACGCAGTTTCCAATTTCCTATTGTTATCTTAGGGCCATCTTCCGCGTCATAATAGAACCTGCAAGTAGTGTGTTGAGCTTCCGTTTCATCAAAGACAACGTGTGATGCAGTGCACACTCTTATCTCATACCACTCTTCACTGGGTGTGTCCGAATGTATACACTTCTCACATTTACAAGTGCCCCGTTTTCCTTTTGTTTTCTCTCTCTCCGAATAACTATACACAAGGCAGATTTTCCCTGTCCCAAGCCTAAGGGTCGATTTTCCTCTAAGATCGTAAAAAGCAAAAGGCACAGTGGTGTTGGGATGAACCTCCGGTCTCTTAGTGCTGGTCATTCTCACCTCCACCCTGACAGTTAGGTCAGCGGCGTTTTTTAATACTTCCATTACACTGGTGTCCTGGTAGTCCTTAGGCAAATGAGTAATCGAAAATTTCTTGATTGGTATAAATTCTTTGTGACCTGGGTTTTTCTCACAGCTGCTGTAGTGCTTGTGAAGATCTGCCTCATCTCCTTCTAAAGTTTCAGTTTCATGTGCACCTAAGATTAAAAAAAAATTTTTTTTTTTTTTAGAAATAACAAATTAGACAGGCTGCATTTTTAGTTCTAAAATATCTTTTTGTGAAAGAGAAATTGCTTCTTATTTTATCAGGCGATCTAGTAATTTATTTTAAAAATTCATTTTAAAATAAACCAGATATTATCATAATTTCATAATAATTTCTCTTTACGGGAAAGTTTCATAAGCATAACAAGATTGAAGGTTGATTCATTCAAGGGAGATAGTTTTTTTTTAATTTTTGATATATTGTTGTGTCGGGACATAGAGATGGGAGCTATTGGTCCTTACAGACAATGTCTTTGTATATCCCTGATTCACAAAAGATCAAACTAGTTGTGATTTTTAATTGTGATGAAGAGATATTGAAGGTAAGTATCATGTATTTATAATAAAATATGATACATTGTGTTGTTCTTTACAGGTTCGTGTTGCACTACTGTTTTTGGAAAGTAATACAACCACAAGTAAAATTCAACAATCCACCGTCTCTTAGATTAAATGTATGATGCATTCCATTAGCATACATTTATTTTGTGCCCCAGCCTAAAATTAAATTACTTTTCATTTAATGTATTTTCTCATCTTGCAAAAAGTTTTTTTAAAACAAAACCGATTAAATACTCATTCTTTGAAAAGATATTTTTTTAAGCAACGTAAGCTTGAGTATAATTTTTGTAAGATTACTTAACAGTTTTAGGTGTTTTATTTGGAAATATTTACAACAATTAAAATTACAACCACAAAAATAGATTAGATAATACGCACGCACACACACACTCACACACACACATATACACACTATTACAAACACACACACTTACACAAATTAAAAGTTGTTTTAAACTTTTACTCTCCAAATTTAAGGGAAAAAAATAATTCTACTATCTAACAAGACAATAACCACTACAACAACAGACACAGCAACAGACATATTTAAGAAATAGAACATCTGAAAGAACTTTATGCAACACGTAATACGAAGTCGAGAAGTGTTAGCACATGGAAGACCTTATAAATATTTTTTTTAAACTTAAAAAATCAAGTTTTTTTTCTATAAATACTTTATATACGAAACATTACAGTAAAGATTTCATTTTAATACGCAACGCAAGACTATTCGAAAATACAAATTTTTTGTTAAGTCTCATAAAACGAATTCAATATAATGTGCATATGTTTTTTAAAAAGTATGTTCAATACAATATGCACCTTATTGCGGGACAGGAATGGTTGTTCAATATATAATACGCACCATGACATCCTATCTCAAAAATTAACATGGCACATATAGTAAAATAAAATAATCTAAAAATTGAATAATTTAATCTCAATACATACGATCGATCTGAAATGTTGATACATCATTTTTATTATCGGCACGAGTCTGCCTGAAAAATTTCAGCCTGCTAGCTTACGAGGAAGTAGGTTAAAAATCGATCCAAGATTTTTTCGGCAAGCAAACAATCAAGAGCTCAACCAGACACCACGAGTTAATAAAAAGGAATTAATACAAGTAACTTAAAGTATATTTCCGCTTTAGATTTTTAGAGACGAAAAATCCAAAACACTATTTCTATTTGTACATGTGTTATAAAGTTTTGAATAAGTATCCAACTGAAGACAACGTGTGCAAACTTTGACTGGTTTATTTATACAATAAAAAGACATTTCTAGATTCATTTTAAGAAATAAAAAAAATCACTAAAAATAAATATAAAATTCTCACAGCTCAATAGTTTGGAGACATCAACAATTTCATCATTTGACACATCGATTGCTTCAATCCTGCTATTGGACACGTCATTTTCTTTATTCGCGTTACTTGTTGTTTCCACTGAAATAAAACGTTTTGTAAACTTGACTTTTTTTGTTGCATTGAATCATTAATTTTAAATTAATATCCCCCTCCCCCCTCCATTTTATTTTTAAACTGGTAATTAAAAAAAATAATAATAATAAAACTATGGGATGAAGGGCTGTCACCGGCATTTCTATTTTTCATAAGTCAATTTGAACCCGAACATCTGATATTTGAAGCTGCAATCAAGTGTTTGGGTTTGGGAGATTTCTGATCTTTTATATTACAGACGCTCCTTCTGTACAGAAGATTATTGCTCGTGAATATTTGTATCTAATTATTCTTAGAATATTTAAGTCACTTGGGTATCAGAATATCTGTGTTTCAGGATTCACGAATAAATACACAGTATGATTATGATTCTTACCAAGAAGTACGTGATCCTCATCGTTACCAACGTTGAAGTTACCATCCTTGTCATCTAATTTTAAACTGGCATCCATCATTGGATGAATATATATATATATATATAAAGACAGAGAGAGGGGGCATGGGAGGAGAAGAATGATGGGTCATTTAAAGTACAGTAGATCTTTCTAGGGCTCAAACTTTTAGAAAACTTCTTTAAAAGCTTTTCGGTATATTTATTAGATTAATGGTAGTTGTATTTGAAAATTCACGAAATTAAATTATTTAACTTTACGATGATTATAGAATTATTTAAAGTAAATCTTATGAAGTTTTAACTTAAGATTTACAGGTATGTTCTTTTATACCGATGACATATAGTCTATACAGAAACAGCATGCAATAAAACTATTTGTTTTAGTATAGAGCATGTGTGTTCCCATTACAAATAACTAGGGAAACCTTTATTGCTTAAGAATCAGTTTCATTTTTTGTAAATATACTTACATTTCTAAATTGTTCAAATGCTATATTTTCACACATCATAAAAATGCAAAACAAAAATCTAAACGTAATAACGTTTTCAGTGAAATCCTGGCAACCATACAACGTTTTTTAAATTTAATTAATCACACACTGTTAAAAATATGCATTTGGAAAAATCCTTCTGCTTTTACATTTGCTGTATGTAATATCTAATTTCATCTAATGTAAAATAGTATCTGTATACGAAAATCACTAGCCTGTTCAACATTAGTGTAACTGACACTATCACAATATATATACTTCAACAATATACTGCACTGTTTACTTACTATTTTAGATTTTGTCTTATAGCTGTTACTTGGAGCAATCTCTACCGCATACTGTAATTTGACTCTGTGTGAAACTGTACCAGTCAAAAACAAAGTGGTTCCCAACTAGGTGACCGAAGTCACACTGGATGGGTGGGTGAATTTTAGTGTAAGGATCAACTGCATTTAATTTTTCAAAGAAAATGCGATATTAAAATACAAACTCTAAATAATATACATCAATTAATCAAATTTTTTCAATAACTATTTTTAAAGCGTTTTCGCAGCTATTCATCAATATGCAAATAATATAAATGAAAACGTATTTTATTAACAGGAATACCAACCCTAGTTTTTTTGTTTTTTTTTTAAATTATAACTTTTTCATTAANATATGTATATATTCTTATTCTAAATAGTTTGAAAACTTTTATTTCCTTAAAGAGTTTTTAATATTGTGCTCTGAATACTTAAATAATGAATTCATTATGTTTATTTCTTTTTTTAAACAAAAAACCTTACGTTCATTAAATTGCTAAATACAAAAGTTACGCCAACAGTTAAAATGTATTAAGTATGTTAATAAAAAAACCAAAACAATTAATTCCCCCGAATCCTCTTCTTTTCCTCATTTCATTTCGATGATCAGTACTGGATTATTCAGCATGGTGAAATTGATCTCTAGTGGAAAAAAATTGACATTTTAGAACCTCTGTTGTACGTCCTTGAACACCAAAGTCGAATTTCATAACCGTCACAAGTGTTTTTTCTTCTTCATCAAGCATGCGAAAACTACATGTCACATAAAAATAAACTAGCCAGAAAAGAGCTTTAGAAATGTTGGGTGGGAGTTGAGATTCAATTTGTGCATTATATGACACAAGTTATATATATATATATAATATAAATGTGTTCGTCTCTCGAACATTTGGGCAACGGAGCGTGTTGTGTTTGGAGAATGGCCATATCTTTAAGCTTCTAAAGTAATATTATTTGTTAGGCAATGCATTGATTATTTAGACGTAAGGTTATGTTACGATATTTTTGCAAAATTTTTCAAGCATTACGATACTTCCGCTATAAAAACACGGATTAAGAGATGGGAGAGGAAGATTCATATAATCTGTGATAACCTTTATATCCCCTCCCGCAGCTACCATTCGAGTTTTACCCCGAGAAAGGGGCCGTCCAAAAATGACGTCACGCACCTAGGCGGGAGGGGGTCTCATTTTTGTGACGATGCGTGTAGTAAGGGAGGGAGGGGGTTGAAGAAGTGTGACGTCTCGTCGAAAGGGTAACTTTAAATAAAACTTCCACTGAAATATTTGGTCAATTAAAATTTATTTAATGACTTTTTTTTAATTCAGTGCTTCTCAAAGTGCCAGTCGATAAAGCATCAGACGCCGGTTGGCGTAAGTTATCAAGACACGAAAAGTAATTATAATTATAATTCTAAAATTTGAGAACCCACAAGAGAACATAAGAAATTTTTACCCTTCGTCGTTTGATGTTGACATCAAATTGATTGTGATGTAACCACAGCTTTGTTTGGTTCATTCGTGACAGGAGTCTGTGAACTTTTGTTTTTGTCGGTTATACCCCCTTCCCCCCCCCCCCCTAAACTGCAACTGTAGAGTTTTACAAACAGGACAAGTGTCTAAAAAAATCTGAATAGGATTATATGTAGATATTTTAAGTCAAAACGACACGGAATATCCATTTGAGGTTGGGTGGGGGGAGGGGAATCTATTCGATACAATTATAAACGTTTTAAGTTTGATAAAAATTTTCGATCGGTTTTTGGTCAAACGTCTCTGGCCATTTTAAATATAATGATAAATGTGTCAATTTAAAATTAGTCAAAAGTATTCATTAACTTTATTGAATGCATCAAATTCTCGACCCCGCAATTCGAGAGGAGCACAAAACAACATTCTTCTGAACTCAGTTTTTAGGCATTCATTTTAAATATGACAGAAACGATACTTGATACAGTCAAGTCATGTTGATTAAGATTATTGTCACTTGAGTCAATATAAATGAAAGTAGGTTAGATTTAGGTGTCTTCGTATAGTACGGGAATAAGAAATCTACATAGATGACAAATTTAACAAATGCATTTTCTAGAAGGAATCAGTTCAATAGTGGGCATCTGTTCCAAGCGTACACGTACACATGACGTATTTGAACATATCTAGTGGCGTATAGTGGATATTATATGTCCCAAATCAGTCTGCATTACCCCCCAAAGATTCCCTTTTGACACCAGATGAGGTAATTTATTCCTGTTCGCCGACTTCTTTCTTACGGGATGCCCTCTCAGTCAACTATGGGATTTTAAAAAAAAATAATTTGAAATATAATTTTTAAATAATTTTTTTTTAAAAAACAAAAAAGTTAACAGTAATGTTTCAGAGTCAATGTTTAATTTGTATGCATTAAAATAGAATCTAAGGATGTTAAAGCATTTCTTTTTTTGAAGGCCACTTAAACGGTTTGAAAAAAAGGGACCGGTTAATTAAGATAAGAATATTAAAATTATAAAAGTTTATGTTAACATTAGTGTTGAATACCTCCCCGATATAAATTTTAGAACCTCTGCATTTTGAGAACCGTTGAGGGTAGAGGTAGGTCCATCAACGCAACAGGGACGCTGTCCTTGAGATGGACAAAGATCCATGATGGACCATGGAATATTCCATAGCATTAGTATAGGTTAGGATGTGGAGGTTGGCCGAACGTTCTTGAAGCCATGCATGTCAGCGCGTGATTAACAGTTGGTACACGCCACAAACCAATCAGATGAGAACGCTTCGCCGACCCACGCTAAAGTAGGGGCCTTTATAAACGGTCTCTCAACCTTACAGCAGTCTCTATCTCAGAAATTCGTAGTACACCAGGTCTGCGGGTGTGACTGAACGAATACGAGTTGAGCCTAGCTGAAGTCTGTTCAGGTTTGAGTTAACTAGACTTAGATAGGCAAATGTATTTGTATAGGTAGTATAGGTATTTATTATATGTATGCTTTGGTATGTTATCACTATCTTTTGTTAATTATTGATATTGTTATTTCAGCTAGTTAGTGGAAGTTAAAGTAATTAGAAGCTAGTAGTAGTTAGGAGTCAAGTACTAGTCAGTACTTGGAAATAGCAAGTCGGAGAGACAGTGTAGTGGCGGAGGAACCATTGAGCTGTCATCTCAGACAGGAGATCTGGAGCAGAGAGGGGACGAGGTGGCATTACCTTGAAACGAACGAATCCTTGCAGTCAGGACCAGTGCGGAAGGGGCCGACTGCCAAGCTGACCACAGAGCGGTGCTACGCCTGATTGGCCAGACCGAAGCGTAGCCTTTCAACCAGTCCTTTGGCCACGCCCAGTCCATGAGGGACGTTGGGCATCGTAACGAAATATTTGTTTAATTATTAGAGACATAGATATCGTAATTTATTATATGTTTATTAACTGAGGTTCCTGTATATATGTATATATATAATGCATTAAATATTTTATCTCTTAATCATTTTCACGTAGGCGTTAGTTTTTTAATTATTAATCATAAGCGGTATGTCGTTATAGTTATATTATTAGTATAGAGTAGTTGATTGAACCCTAGACACAGTATTCAATAGTGTGGACCCGCTCTATCTGCAACAGTCGGGTCACAGTACTCAACAGTTGGGGGCTCTGCGTTTGTGCGAGCACACCCAAATATTCAACATTTGGGGGCCTCGTCCAAAGCTAATTTACTTCTTAGGGCTTGTGGACCTTAGGGACATACATTTATTGTATTGTAGACTATTATTTTAGTTAGAGTATTTCTTTAATATTGTTATTACATGTTAGACCCTTCTATAAATTTTGTTTAAAAAGTAAATATTTACTAATTGATTGTATTTTCATTCCATGAGTGAATAGACAGTGGCAACACCATTCTGAACTAGACGGCAAGACGTACCAGTTACAGTGTGACGTAACAAGACCAACAGCCGACGGACGGGGAACGCGCAAGCAGGTTCAAAAGTTCACTCTCTCGCACCACACGAGCCTTAGACTAAGGGAAAAATTTCAGGGGGAGGTAAGGAAAAGTTTGGATTGTCTTTACTGTTACATTAACAGGCCACTGGTAGCGTTAGTATGTTTGTTGTTAGATTTTAGGCTAGGTGTTATGTTTTATGTTTGTGTAAGATGTACCAGATTCTTGTAAACTAAGTCCGTATGCCCGTAAGAGCGATAAATGAACTTCGCTGGGGACTCTTTTTACATTTTTCTGAACTATTGATGAGGGTTAGTATATATTAGTATTTTGTTATGGTCCTTGTTTTGTAACGTATTGTTACTTGATTTACTTGTTCCAAGTCATTTCTCAGAATCTAATTATGGATTTTTCACCGAAAACTGAGAAATATCTTCGTAAGGAAGCAATTGAAATAGGCTTTGAGGGTAAAGAGATTGAATATTACGTACAGAGAGAATTGTTAAGAGAAAGATTTAGGAAAGAATTTATATTCAGTTTAGAGGAAAAAAGACAAACATTATATGATGAACGAAGTGAGATAAAGTATAAGTTAATTCAGGACCTACGTGTCGTTAATGATGTGTTTGATAAGAAAAAGTCAAAACAAATGTCTGCAACAGAAATGTTTCTGCTTGAAGAAGAATTACATCAAGTAGAAACGACTCAAAAGCAGGGAGAAATATTGTATACACAAAGAATAATTGAAATTGATAGAGAGCGCGAGAGATTACAGTCAGAAATAGAGTCGAAGTATCGGGAACTAAATATTGCATTGGATGAATTTGACAAGGAAGATAAGAGACTATGGGATATAGAAAATGAAATTGAGGAAGAAATTGACGATGAAACGGACGCAACTGAAGATAGAACTGAAGATGAAACCAAGGAAAAAATGTTGACTGATGATAACTATGCCCAATGTGCTTCGCAGACGGACTATGGCAATGTGGAAGAACAGATGACCTTGACTGTCATCAATGACGAAACAGGGTCAAATAGGAAAAGAAAAAGAAAGAGGCACGCTACTGACTCACCAAGTGCAAAGGTCACGCCTTTGGTTGAGACAAAAGCGTTGGCGTTAGCACAAACAAAGACGGGCGACGGTAAACCAAGTTTACCAAAAGCAAGGGGAGAGAAAGGTGGTGGGTCGGACGCCACGGCTGACATCAAAGGGCTACTAGTGGACGCTGACCGTGACCGGAGCGTAGGATCGAGCACAATGACCATGGGTCAAGGAAAACTTTCGCGTCTTTGCGTGCAAAGCAAACAAAGCGCACAGCAGATAACGGGAGCGACCGTTATTGTGGTTCAATGTGAACAAAGGGATAATACACTGATGGACGCTTCGCCGAAGGTCATCAGATGTAATAATAGCGTGGGTTTAACACGCCACGCACAGCAGACCAGTGATGAGTTTATTAAGGCAAATGAGACTAAGGTTAGAAGAAGAGAACAGATAAAGGTGTTTGGTGCTGACAATGACACGAAAAAGAAAGGTAAGTTTAATCTGAGGCAAGATTTTAAGACGCCAGGAGAAGTTATTCAAATACAAGTCAGTAGTACAGGAGCCAAAAAGGACCACAAGCTAACAGGTAAGTCAACCGTTAGTTATGTGTGGCCTGTTAATTGTATAAGTAGGCTGACATTGCAAACTTTTCAGTTAAATATTGATAATTTAACTAACGAGAAATTTTATCCTAGCGTAGCCACTCACATGCCTTGAACGGGAATTGGCACATGCTTATTAAAGGGCACAGGGGAGAAAACTATTTGTACCTGTTTGTAAGTACCTGACGGACACGGCCACACGTTAGCTACTTACAGTTGACTGAACTTGACTTTGATATACTTATACGACTATGAGCTTGAATATGATTTTGTTGGAACTTAGAGAACTTTGATTTGCTTTTAATTGGACTTTAATTATATTTTAAACTTTGATAATATTACATTGTTTTGGCTTTGCTTTGCATTGTTAATTTAGTTTGCTGACGTTTGATAATATGATTGATTATTAACTGAGTAACTTTCAATCATAGTTGATTTGACGATAGTTTGTTTATCAGCTTTTTGACATTTTGATATGATTACACTTTGAAACTTATGTGTCTAATACATTAAAAATTTTTGAATTTTCAGAATTTTTCTGCTTTCAGATAATATTGCAACCATGTTTATTGATTCATTGAAATGACTTGTTTTATGAATACATGTGTAATATGAATAACATGAATACTTTGAATTTGAACTTTGAATTAATTTGCATTTGTTCAATACTTTGAACCTTTACGTCAGTTTAAGAATTTTTTTGCTTTACTGAATTGTCATTCACACTATGAGTAGATGCTTTGAAAGTATAATATCCAACAGAATGATGTTTAGAGAATTTTTTTGATATTGATGGATAATGATACTATATTGTTGCTTATTTGTATATTGGAAACATATATCAACACTTCAGAATTTTGTATCACCAGTGTGTACTTACTGAAGTTAATGATTGGTCAATATGACATTTTTTTAAGAATGTGTACTTTTATGATTGCTATGAGCTCTCATGTTTTTGATAATAAGAAATGGATGTTATCTTTGATTGCTATTGCTATACAACGTTTATTATGTTCTTCTTTAGAAAGTGTTTGATATTCTGAATTGAT
Source organism: Radix auricularia (assembly GCA_002072015.1). NCBI lineage: Eukaryota > Metazoa > Mollusca > Gastropoda > Lymnaeidae > Radix > Radix auricularia. The sequence goes on along the minus strand of MUZC01000645.1, from coordinate 889,894 downwards.
GATCTATCTTATTATGATGCATACTTTGAATAGATGATACTTATGAGAATATGATGTTTAAAAAGTTTGCAATTGTTTTAAACTTTGAAAATGCAAGTCTGTTATTGACTTGTTCTTTTTTTCTCTAATTTCAGATTAGAATACATATATATTATAATATTGTGAATTGTAAGATTATTAAGACTTGATGTAATTATAGAATTATGATGTTATTATTTGAAATGATTGCTATATGTATTGGATATACATGATGTCATGATGTACTGTTTGTATTCACATTATATCACTTAGATGGTACATTTGTATTTGATATTTTCTTTTGAGAATTGTACTGTTAGGTGTGACAATACAAGTATTGTCAAAGAGTAAGAGGGGGGGGAGTGTTGAATACCTCCCCGATAAAAATTTTAGAACCTCTGCATTTTGAGAACCGTTGAGGTTAGGGGTAGGTCCATCAACGCAACAGGGACGCTGTCCTTGAGATGGACAAAGATCCATGATGGACCATGGAATATTCCATAGCATTAGTATAGGTTAGGACGTGGAGGTTGGCCGAACATTCTCGAAGCCATGCATGTCAGCGCGTGATTAACAGTTGGTACACGCCACTGACCAATCAAATGAGAACGCTTCGCCGACCCACGCTAAAGTAGGGGCCTTTATAAACGGTGTCTCAACCTTACAGCAGTCTCTATCTCAGAAATTCGTAGTACACCAGGTCTGCGGGTGTGACTGAACGAATACGAGTTGAGCCTAGCTGAAGTCTGTTCAGGTTTGAGTTAACTAGACTTAGATAGTCAAATGTATTTGTATAGGTAGTATAGGTATTTATTATATGTATGCTTTGGTATGTTATCACTATCTTTTGTTAATTATTGATATTGTTATTTCAGCTAGTTAGTGGAAGCTAGTTAGTGGAAGTTAAAGTAATTAGAAGCTAGAAGTAGTTAGGAGTCAAGTATTAGTCAGTACTTGGAACTAGCAAGTTGGAGAGACAGTGTAGTGGCGGAGGAACCATTGAGCTGCCATCTCAGACAGGAGATCTGGAGCAGAGAGGGGACGAGGTGGCATTACCTTGAAACGAACGAATCCTTGCAGTCAGGACCAGTGCGGAAGGGGCCGACTGCCAAGCTGACCACAGAGCGGTGCTATGCCTGATTGGCCAGACCGAAGCGTAGCCTTTCAACCAGTCCTTTGGCCACGCCAAGTCCATGAGGGACGTTGGGCATCGTAACGAAATATTTGTATAATTATTAGAGACATAGATATCGTAATTTATTATATGTTTATTAACTGAGGTTCCTGTATATATGTATATATATAATGCATTAAATATTTTATCTCTTTATCATTTTCACGTAGGCGTTAGTTTTTTTAATTATTAATCATAAGCGGTATGTCGTTATAGTTATATTATTAGTATAGAGTAAATGATTGAACCCTAGACACAATATTCAATAGTGTGGACCCGCTCTATCTGCAACAGTCGGGTGACAGTACTCAACAGTTGGGGGCTCTGCGTTTGTGCGAGCACACCCAATATTTCAACAATTAGTGTTAACTCAAAAGAAGCAGATCCTAGCAAATTTCCACAATGATTCTGCATTACCCCCCAAGAGTTCCCTTTTTACCCCAAACGAGATAATTTATCGCTGTTTACCGACCACTTGGTTAAACAGACCGATAGCGTTAGCCATGTATTTTTCATTGGTTTATACATTCCACAAGAGAATGCAACAATTTAAAAACGCCTCGTCCATTGATGATATTATATTTACAACTGTTGTGTAACGTACGTGAAATCCTGAAGAAAAAAGAATTGAGAAAAAAAAAAACAACAACAAAAAACAAACAAAAAACATACAAACTTTTGAGCTTCGGAGTAAAACGTTATGATACTATTGGATATTTTATTAATGTTATTGTAATTTTCAGTCCTCAACTTGAAGGAATTACTATATTTTGCGACGCACAAGATGACACTCTACATTCCTGCACAAATGTGGGGTTCGTACAGTAATGGCAATTTTCCTCTTCAAGCGCATACCTAATAATTTTTAGAAAACATGAGACATGATATCAAAGTGGTAATTTTATATCAAATGCCTTTGATGTGCATATCCTTAGCAGGAAAGCTGTGATTAGAAGATCGAAATCAATTTCAAGAATCGTCTTGTATCTATATATTCTAGGTCTATCAACTGGGCAATGATCCTTGTAATATCAATTGTTACATTCGCGAAATTAATCGCGAAGGTTATTACATCAAATAGTTTTTGACATTACCGCTGCATTGTTCGTTAGCTGTCTTGCTATGCCTTGGAAACTAAAGATTTTTTTTTCAAATGTAATATATAAAACAAGCCGAATTCATACTTGATCTTATAGGGCTTTAAGCTGTGTACGGGCTCATTTTGCAATCAAATCAGTACAAAGAAAACCATGTCAAAACCTGAAAAGAATTCAATGGTACCTAGTGAAATGGAAAAATTCTTGCCGGTCGTCTGATACGAAAAAGTTTGAGAATCATTGGCTTACAATTTATTAAATGTCTTTCACATAGCTTCACGTGTGTCACAATAGTGCAATGTAGACCTACACAAAATAAATACTTAAAAGACAAAAAAGTGATTAGAAACATACTTATTTTCAAATTGAAAATAAAGTGTTTGTGTTTTTTTTGTTGGTTTCTTTTTTAGGGGGGGGGGGGGG
>MUZC01000645.1:853116-866083 GCA_002072015.1 Radix auricularia | reverse complement strand
GGGGGGGGGGGGGGGGGGGGGGGGGGGGGGGGGGGGGGAAGCGAGCTTTGATGCCATCGACGCGAGGCGACAACATTCTCTTGTTAGTTCTCAAAACATTAGGGATATAAGGACGAGCGGTTAAGAGGTTAACCGATTAACCGGTCTTTTTTTGAATGGTTAGCCGGTCCCCAAAAACGAGCGGTCTTAACAACCTTAATATAGAGCATTTTCCTTTGCGGTATACTAAATTTTAATATTTGGCATCGACATCACTTACACTTGCACAATATAAATTTGCTGATATAATTGGTTTACATAAATAAGCCGAGAATTAATTTCATATTATATTATATGCATATAAAATAAAAAGAAGAGTCATAACACTAGCAACATCCCGCCAAATCGTCTGCTGTTACCACATCCTAGCAACATCCTTTGAAAAACTAGTTGTAACACTAGCCAGTAAACTTCTGCTATGACCAGTCATAGCAATAAAATTATTACGTATTGTTACATTTTTTACGACAATTTGTAGCAGAAGACAATTTGTCAGGTGGTTGCAAGCGCTATGAGACTAGTTGTAACACTTTCTTCAATTAGTCGTAACACTTGCTATGTCTAGCGCCATTTAATGAATGTATTTAGTATTATTTATCACCCTGCTTGGCAGATAATTTCACCGTTATTAAGTATACAAAATAACATTTTTTAAGCCAATAATTAAATCAAATCAAGACCAAAGAATTTTTTAAAAAAATTGATTTTAGTTCTTAAGAAAATATATTAAAAAAATAAAATAAATTGACTATATTGCCTCTTTGAAACAACAGTTATTAAGTTACTAATTAGAAATGCATCAATTCACTATGGCTGTCATGTTTATTTATTTATTTTGACAGACTAGGTGACAGTTATTAAGTTACAAATAAATATCTGTGTAATTTTCTGCACAATGGAATAGGAAAAGCAAGTGAAAACAAATATGACATATTCAATTAAATTAATTTTAAAAATAAATTTCAAATGCATTACAATTTTTATCTTACTAGTTTATGAATAAAAAATGACTTTTTTATTAGATGTACATCATGATATTCATGTGGAAAACTGGGTAACATTTGCATAGTGCACATGATTTTGTGGCCAGATACGATGAGCATGATGGGCTCTAACTGGTGTACAGACAGTAGTCCCTTCCTCCGTGCGTGCGTTCACAGGACTCAAGTGAAATGCTTAATGACTTACATAATTTGTGAAGCATTTGAAGTTATTTATTAATGTTAATAATAGTTAATAAAGTACAGTTGTGCCCCAGGATACAAAATTAATCCATTCAGGATGCGGTTTCGTATCCTGATTTTTTCGTATCCTGGGTCACGTTTTACATGTAAATAGCCTAATCTGTTACAGGCCTTACCAAAAGTCACCTTTTTTTCATAAACACACTAAACAGTAGTAATAAACATACAATGCAGCCATTTCTGTCATTCAATAATTAACCCAACTGTTAAAAACACCCTAATCCATTCCAGAAACCACCATGCGATTATTCAATAATGTAGTTATAGCCTAGTTATCCCCTCCAAGCCCTAAGAAAATGGTCCGTTTTCTTTACTACTGTATAAAAGTTACGGTACAACTGTAAAAGCTTTTGGATCAGTGAAGGTGTATTGCTACCTGTACGTACACACCTAAATTAAGAATTGATACCCTGAAAAAAAAGGCTACAGTTAATTAAGAAAAAAATTAAACTTACCTTTTGAGTGAGACGATGTCCGATAGCAAAGTCACGTGACAGGAGGATGGCATAAGGCAGAAAACGTAAGAAATGACAGACTACGTTTAGTAATTTACGCACTTAACACATAAAACTTTACGAGTAAAAAACTGGTAGAAATAATCAACACTTAACATTACGTATAGAAAACTATAAAATGAAAGAAAAAATTACTTTAACTGTAACATAAAACTTAATATTGATTTTTTATATATTTTAAAAAAAATAAAATTTATTGTTTTTTTCGTATGTAGGGGTTCCACTGTACTGAGTATTAATAGTTAATATAACATGAAGGAGTGTTTTTTTAGATCAGTGGACCAATCCCGCATTTTTAAACAATTTCATTTCCAATTTATATTATTGAATGAGTCTCTACATTTTGCAATGAAATTCATGGCAGCTGAGGGTATGATTCTTAGAGTGCAACTTATAACTATCTGAGGCTGTTCATGGATTTTACCTAAATTTTCCAGTGTCATATTGCTGTTTGAGCAATGAACAAGCAAGCTGTATTTTACACCAACCTTTCACATCCCTAAATTATGCCCTGACTCTGAGTGTACCTCCACCAGAGCTCCATATTGTGCATATGCTATATTAGCCTAATTACACAAATATCAGCTTTGTTTTTTTTTTGGTATTAAGGTCTTGTATTAAAGGGAACATAAGCACTTAAAAAAAATCTAGTTTGACATTGAAATGAACTGGTTTTCCTCTTTGATGCTAAACAGTTACAGGCCGAATAGACCCAATGCTTTCATCTCGGGCACATATTGAACAAGTGGAAGTCATCATTGCTACAGGTGTATCAGAGTATCAGTCACTGTGATTCAATTGTTGGACTAAAATATTCATAGGAACAAATGAACCCTTGATTTTTTAAATATAATTTTATTAATGTTTTTGTGCTGAGGAGATGTCCCTCTTCTATCTCAACACTCAAGGCTTCTATTATTTCCTTGTCATGATCTGCAGTTTTGGTGTTTTGAACTCCATCTTGTTCCACAAGCACGCTTTACTTTAATGGGTAATTCTTTTTCAAACCACCCTGCCGAATGAGTGGAGCTTGATAGGAGTTAAGTTTACACTAGCGAAGAGTACACAAAGTATCAATACAATAGTAGTGTTTCTGGTTTTCTTTGTGAAGAATCAAGAAGATACTAGCATGACGAGCATATTTTTGGTCTCAATTTTGTGAAGTCTATTACTATTAGTGTATTGGGCTGCTCAAATTTGGGAAATTTTAAGTGCAGTGATGAGAGTGTATCTCCTGATTAACGGCTCTTCATTAGTCTAATGTAGCGGCTGTGTGACAGGATTATTAAAACTTTTTCTCATATTCCGCTCTCTGCCGGTAGAAGAATTATTCCAAAACATTAAATTATGTAGTTTAAAGAGGTGATTTTGTGCAAACAAGAAAATAAATACACCCTTCTGTGTTAGATGTTTCAGCTAGACAAGGACCATTTTTATAGTTCCAAATGTTTCTGGTCAATAAATTTTAAATAAATATAATTTTTGAGGGTTTCCTTTGGTTGGATCTATTTTTGTAAAATGTGGCTTCAGATAAATTAAATTTTTATTTCTATACATCATCACAATAATATTACCCTCCCCTTTCCCATTAGTGGCATACTTCATATCTTTACATAACACTTGCTACATAATTTAAGTACAATTTCAACTTTATTAATGATTAACGATTCATGAACATTAAATGTTACTTTCTTGTTTTATTTTTCAATTTTTTATTCTTTTTAATAAACTTGTCTATTTCATATGCTATTTCCTAGGGGTAAAAGCTTTAAAAAAGTATGATGTTAAAATATGCAGCTAAAAAAATTCCTTCAAAATAAAAAAAAATCTTAAAATTAGCCCCTTTGTAGCTAAAATAGTTCATACTTAAACGAATTTCATAATTAAAAGCCTTCTGTTTGCTAAATCAAATTAAACTTTATTGGGAAAGAATACACACACCAAAAATTGCATTTTAACCCAAAATATTATGCATTTCTAAAATTAATTCTCTCAAGTGAAGATTTAGATTAAAGTTAATATTAAATTAAATGTTTATGCTCTAAGCCTATAATCTTTAGCCTGAAACACTATTATAGCCTTTATGATCTATATGATTTGCTATGAAGTATTAATATATATTCAATTTATTTAGATGATGGTGAACAATTCAGTAATCTTAACAGGTGTTTTCTGGCTAGTGAAAAAGAAAGTTCACCTTTGCCTACTCTGGTTATCAACAACAAATTACTACTGCAACTCTACGTTTTAAAAGAGGAAAATAACAAGTCATGGGATCAGGTAACAGCCATATGATACGATAGCCATTAGGTATAGTGTATGAATTGTCCATGTCTTACTTTTTTAAAATTATTTTTTTCAAATATATTTATATATATACTTTTCATTTGTACTCTACTCCTTTAGTTTTTAAATTAAAATTCTGATGAATTATTACTTTTTCAGCTTGAAACCTGGTTCACACAGTTAAAACATTGTACATACTCATGCACTATTCAACATCGTGTGAAAAAGGTAGTGAAAAGTTTGAATTCAATTTCATCGATGGATTATGCGCATTACTTAAATGAAGTTTTGGATTTAGAGTCGATAAGTCCTACACTATCATCTTTTGGAGTCAACAAGATCAATTTATATTCTCCACCAAATCAACATGAATCTGCCTCTTCTTTGCGGGAGGTACCTAATGAATTTATTATTGATTTTTATATTTATTCTATCAAACAAACAACTGTACTTAAAACGATTGAGGCACTTTGTAAATGGCTATGTTTCTTTCATGGAATGGCAAGTGTTGACGAAAGTAAAGTGAACAAGAAGGTAGATAGGATAGTTAAAAATTATTAAAAAATGCAACATTTAAATGTGAAACGAAGACACCCTGAACGTGTTTATGAGTTTTTAGACCAATGGTTTATTATCGATGTTGTCAATAATTCTGACATCAAAGAAATTAGTATGTCTTCTGTGTCTGAGATAGAACTTAAGTTAAAACTACAGCAGTCACGAAACAATACAAAACTTTGTGCAGAAAGAATCAATGAGTTAGAAATAGAAAATATGCAATTAAAAGAACAATTATTTACCTGTCAATAAGAGTTAAATAAATTAAGTTCAAAACTAAAAACTGATGAAGAAAATAGAAAATTAAATGTTTTAATATATTTTCTTTAAAAAAGTTACATTGACTATTGAGCTTAGATATTTTGTAAGTTTAGTGATAAGATATTAATTATTATTTGGAGGTTTAATATTAAAATCATTTATAATTAATACATCAAAATAGTTCTTAGTACTAAATAGTAAAACTTTTTTGCTCTTGTTGGTAGATATTAAATATTGCACTTTTCCAAATATATTTGAATTAGGACCCTTCTCTGTTTTTTAATGTACATTTCTCAATTGGAATGAATGTAGTTTTTCTAAAAAATGAAGCAAAAAAAGAAAATCCTAAACATTTCTAACCAAACTTGCAATGTTATTTTCACTTTAAAAGCAAACATGTTATTTCAGTATATTTTTATAAAATTATCAAGTATGCCTGATTTTGTGATTTGATAAAAATTTATATAATTTGCATTGCTTGATTTCCACCTTTCTTTATCTAGTTTAAGAAATGAGATAATGCACTTTTTAAGGTCAATAAATTATAATGGATTAATTATTTTGCACCTCTTGAAAAAAAGATGTTTGTTTTATAATTTATATATATGTATGGCTGAATTGAGTGATTGTGGGCAGTATAAAGTAAAATAAATGTTCACATAAATCTCTAAGTTTTAAAATAATATCACTTTTCAGTGTGTAAGAAAAAAAAGATGTCATTGTAACAGGTATACATAGATAGGCCTGACAGGATGTCACAATCCACTTAATTTGTCAGCAAAAAGTTTAATCTCAGCTGATAATAACAGATAAAAAATTAAGAAAGCAAAATAAAATATAACTTCGGCTGCAGACTAATTATGAAAAAAAAAAATGAACAGAAAGAGGAAGAAGAGAGTAGAACAGAGGTTATATAGGCAATTTGGGAGAGCTGTCATTGTTTGAGGAACTTATAATTACAAAAAGAAGAAATAAATATACTAGAAAAAAAACAAATTATTATTTCTTTTATAAAACATGAACATAATATTTATTTATATGAAAATTTCTTTATTTTATGGCAAAAGATCAAAATAAAATAAAATAAGACTACCATCAAAAAGAGACACCTAGCAAATTTGAGACAACAATTTAAAATTAAACATAAGCTGCAACATTCATTACTGGTACTTCTGAATCATCAAAACTGACACAGTTACTATTACATCACTTAACAAAGAAATAATAGAAGCAGATGAACAAAGTAGTAATAATATAAAATACATTAAAGTTTTAAATTGAATATTAAACACAATATTATGATACAATACTCAGATAGACATAGAGATCAAAACATTGTTCTTGTTCATATGCAAGAACAAACAAAATTTCTCTTTAAATCCATCTGTAAAATGGGTTGCCTGAATAAAAAAGTAAACCCAAGTCACCAACAATATTTACATACACAATTCTGCAATACTAGACATAAAAATTGGATAAATGAAGGCATAGGACACAATAATCTTCTGTATAAAAGGAGTGTCTGTAAAATAAATAATTTAAAATATTTTTTAAAAAAATGATTGTACAATAAAAAGTCAGTGAAATATTATCTAATAAATGAATATAATTTACAATATACACAAAAACACATGTGATGAATAAAAAAAAAAATTTACAGGAAAATAATTTTTCTGTGTAAAAGTAATAATTTAATACAAATCCTGTAAATAATAATAATGACTTACATTTATGATTTGCACTGGTTAGATAAAGTTGAACAATAGAAACGTTAATTTTCCAAGTAATATTTTTAAATCCCATAAAATGAAGAAGGGTACTTACTATATAACAATTCATCTAACTCAAATTGTAAAAAAAAATTACATATTTTTTTTACAAAGTATTTTCTCATTTATCTACTTTGATGTCTCCTGAAAAAGAAATCAATTAGTCTGTCATCATCACCATTTAATTTAAATAATATTATTAATTTTTTTTTTCAAATAGATCCCTTCTTTTCTTGGATTCAAAAGGTTGGCATTCAGTTACTTAACATTTGTTGTTTTTCTTTCAAGAAAATAATTATGAACAACCAAATATACAGAAGATTAAGGTGGAACAGAGCTCACAAAATGAGGTTATAAGTGCAGAGAACAAACATGGATTGTTTTCTGCTTGGTAGTCTTTAATGTTAAGTTTTTGGGTCTCAGTTTCCGTAAAAAAGTTAAATTGGAAATTCACATTTCAAATAAAATTAAATAGAGCTTCAATGTTATCAGCAGTGAATTAAATGCTTTTGACTAATGATGCTAAACACATCAACTATTAGTTTACATTTGTTTGTAGAGAATATATGTGGTAAAATATTTTTATGATGAGAATCTTTCTTTAAAACTTGGTCAAAATAGATTAGTGTCACATTTGTTTGTTTCAATTATGTGTACGTTCTGAGTGGCAATTTAATCTTATAGACAAAACAAGATATAGATTGCAATATTTCAATGACTTTTCTTCCAGAGATATTTATTTCTTCTATGAAACTAATGAAAGTTAAATTTAAAGAGTTATTAAATGCAGAAAGACTGATGCCTCATTTAAGAAATCAGAAAATGCAGAAGTGACTTTGTCATAATATAACTATTCCGCTGCAATATGGCATTGATCTTGTAATCTCAGGTAGATAAGATATGTCTTGCTTTTAAATTTAAAGTTTATGCTTTTTTTGTTGTGATTTATTAATGCAGAGAGACAAATGTCAGATGTGTAAGTTTTCTCTCCTGAATGTTGTCCTGTGTGACAAATTAAAGTTGAATATGAAAATTCTTGCAAATCTAGACAGACAAACATCACATTTGTAATATTTCTTTCCTTTTCAGATTCTTTTGTGAACAGTCATTTGGGAAGAGTTGAAAAATGCAAAAGTACACATTAGACATTAGTATGGTGACTCTGTTGTAAGGTTCACACTTACCTTTCTTTCCAGTAGTCTGTCCCATATTAGGACTTGTAACAATATTATGATATATTTTTAATAAAGAATTTTCTTGGCCTTCCTCCTCTTTAATTTCATCATGACCAAGCCATCTATCCATTTTTTTAAAGGGATATCATTTAACTCCAGCTCTTTCTTGATTAATTTTGGAAATTCAGAAACAATCTCAGACTCACAGTCACTGCCATCCCATAATCAGTGGTGCTACAGCTCATGTAGGGCCGTGGCCTGCTCCACCACATCCTTCCATTCGAATCAATCGATGGCTTTCTTTCTCCATGTACGAAACCCCAGTTGGTGTAGGTTCATTTCCACATCATCGATCCACCTCAGTCTTGAGCGACCAGAGAGTAGTCTGCCTCCTACTTTCTGTCAGTAAATAATTTTTTATGCTCTCCATTCTGGCATCCTTTCAAAATGTCCTGCCTAGCGTAGTCTTCCTTTTTTAATACTTGTGACTATAGGCGGTTCTTTGTACATTAGGTATAGTTCTTAAATTTTGCGAATTCTCCAGCTTCATTTTCTATCACAGGGCCACATATTTTCCGTAGGATTTTGCTCTCCCAAGTTTTGAGCATGTTCTCTGCCTTTCTGGTCAGGGTCCAAGTCTCACTAGCGTACGTTACTACCGGCCTTGTTATAGTGGTGTGTATTATTTTCTTCGTTCCCTTTGAGAGGTTTATGCTTCTTAGACGTTTTTGTAAGCTGCAGTTGGAGCGGTTGCTTGCTGTTAAACTTTCTTTCACCTCCGAAATTATCTCATTGTGTTCGTTTATAGTTGCTCCTAGATTTTTGAAAGTAGCAACTCTCTCCAATTTGTGTTTGTTTACAATGGAGGTTATCATCAGTATGTGTGTTTCGTGACATAATCATGTATTTTGTCTTTGGTTCATTTATGAGACCAGCTTTTGCAGAGGCATTTTAAAGTTCCTATAAAGCTTTAGCTATCTCATTATGGTTTCTACCCAGCAGCGCTATATCATCTGCATATGCTAGTAAGTACTGAAGTGGTTGGCTATACAAGGCTCCTGATGACCTTTACTCTGTTATGCCTCTCTGGAAGCAGTTAGTTATGGTTCAGCTGGAACTGACATGTATGTTTCTAATGATTTTCTCTAGTGTGATGTTCAATAGCAAACATGATAGTGAGTCTATTTGTCTGAGACCATGATCAACTATGAACACCATTGAGTAATCTCCCTGTAATTTAACTCTACTTTTGGAGTTGGTGCCTCATCAAATGCTCTTTCCAGGGTTTCATAGAAAGTTTCCTGTATGTTGTCATCTGTATCTTCTGTTGGAGAATGTGCACAGATTAACTTGATATTGAACAACTTTCCTCTGAATTTAATGGAGCATAATCTTTCACTCACTGGTTTAAACCCAGTTACTGCATTCACTGCCTTTTTTTTACTGCAAATCCTGTCCCTAAGTTATCAGTTGTTTCCACTGTAGAATTTTTTATACTCCTTAATACTTAGGATATCCGAGTCTCTCCATCTTATATCCTGCAGTGCTGCAATCACTATTCTATATCTTAATAATTCATCATTGAGGCGGGTCAAGGCATCTACTCTATACAGACTAAGTTAACTAAGTACATTCCATGTTGCTATTCGTATCTCATGTTTGTGGACAGTTGTGGCCCGAATTTAATTGTGTGGTTTTGTTTTCGTAACTGTAGTTTTTAATTTGCCCTGGTCGTCAGCCCTGTGCCCAACCTTCTGGGGAAATGCCCGTTTAGTTCTCAGGATAGCTGCATTTGTTTGGGTTGGGTCCCTTCCCTGTTTTGATTCCTCCACTTCCTGCTCGACAGCAGTTACTGATTTTGGTCCGCCCGAGTATTTTATTTCCCCGGTACCCTCCATGTCTGGTGGGCTTTCCCCTATCTGCCAACAGGTGAGGCGCTCGATGGAACATGAGCACTGTTACCACATGGATTACATTTACACTGGCATTGTAAAATTTGAGCATCATCATGCTTTTACATAATTCTGACTTTTTTTTTGTTGTTGTTTGAAAAGCACACCAGCTAAGTTTGGCTCTTATAGTTTTAATAAAATCGAATCTTATATTCTGGATGCTTGAAATTACTCTCTTAATGCCTTGGTTAACATTTGGGCTACCTGCTCTATCTGCTGAACTCATTTGCCGCCCTTTCCTGGCAATGCCTAGCACGGAGAAACACTGTTTCAGAGTAATAATATAACTATCGGACGTTCTGTGTACTTCAAAATGTCCTCATCGACTTGAATTTCCCAAAAACTAAAATACAAAATACATTTATTAAAAATGGTAAGAAGTAAAGATTACTTAAAATTCTATATAATATTAATTTCTTTTAAACGCGATGAAACTAATTGTTTCTTTAAAACTTGCTAACATGGCTTGTTGGAAAGTGAATTTAAATTCCGGATATAAAAGTGGGGCATTGTGCTTACTACAAGTGGATAACCATCTTATAGGTAGAATACTTGATTCAAATAACTGAAAGTACAGTAAGACCCCGCTTAACTTAAGTAGAGTGTAATGCGTAGCAGCGCTAAACCAGGCCATATTAGCATGTAAATTATGGGGTTATGGGAAGATGGATAGAAAATTGGTTAGGTATTAACTTTAATAACTATGTGTTTTTTTTAAATAAAACCAAACATTTATTTCTTACAAAAAAAAAAAAAAATCAATATAAACGAATACATTTATACAAACAAATAAAATTCTAAGTCACTCGGATCATTCAGTCTATTCTGTGTTTACATTTTTTATTATGGCGTTCAATTTCGTCCTCAATCCATCCATATAGACATTCACAATCAATATTACTAGACTTCTCAAAAGCATTCGACAAAGTTTACCACCTTAGTTTACTCAAAAAAACTTAAATACTTTGGAATCTCAGGTCCCTTACATCACTGGATCCAAGATTTCCTATTGGGTAGGGAGCAAACTGTAATAATTAATGGATCTAAATCTACACCAATAAAGGTTAACTCAGGAGTTCCACAAGGAACTGTCCTAGGTCCCTTACTATTTTTAATTTATATAAATGACTTACCCAACAATATCTCAACAGGAACTAAAGTTAGGTTATTTGCTGATGATTGTATAATCTATAGAACAATCAAGTCAGAACAAGATAGCAAAATTTTACAAAAAGACTTAGATGAATTAATAAAATGGGAAACTAACTGGAGTATGTCCTTCCACCCAGAAAAATGTCAACTGCTAAGAGTAACAAAGAAAAAGAAACAAATTAATTCAAAATTTTTCATTCATCGAAAAGAACTAACCCAAACTAAAGATGCGAAATACTTAGGAGTCATAATAAATGAGAAACTATCTTGGACTCCCCATGTCAATGAAGTTATTAAAAAATCAAACAAAAGCTTAGGCTTTATAAATAGAAACTTTTACAAATGTAACAAAGATATAAAACTAAAATGCTACCTCACCCTGGTGAGACCTATACTAGAATATGCATCTTCTGTATCGGACCGATCCACCAAAGAAAATATTGATAAGTTAGAACAAATCCAAAAAAGAGCTGCCAGATTCATTACTGGGGAATATTCAAAATTGACAAGAGTAACACCGTTAGTTAAATCATTAAACCTTGAAACACTAGAGGATAGAAGAACCAAGAGTAAATTAGTAATTATACTTAAGGCAATTAATTCTAATTTAGAAATACAACACAAAGATAACCTAATACAACCTTCAAATGGACATAAAGTTAAAAACACCTTTCTTTTTCCATATGCAAGAACTAACATATACACGTTTTCTTTCTTTCCGTCCGGTATTCGGGCGTGGAATGGGTTGCCTGAAGAAACCAGGAAAGCCACGACTTTATCATCTTTTAAAACTCTAGTAAGAATACAGGACTAAACACAAACCATAGAAATACGTAGGACGCAATAATCTTCTGTACAGAAGGAGCGGAGCGTCTGTAACATATAAGATAAGATAAGATAATCCAATAAGGTCCTTTCAAAAATTACTTCACGCAATTTTTACCTTTTTTGCCCCCCACTCTCCCCACTCTTCAACAAAAGTTAGATCTCCCACTAGTATTACGTCACAAAGTTTTGACCCCCCCTCCCCAAAAAAAACCCCACATTTTCCTATTTGAAAATAAATCTGTTTCAAATAACTTTTTACGTCATGTATTTGTTTGGTCATTTAGTGTAGGACTGCCTTGTAATATTGAAACACGCGCGAAGCAATGTAAAAAATCATTAAATAAAGTGTAAGCCAGTGCTTTTCAAACTTTTTCGTGTGACGTTATACCGCAGAAATTTTTCCATTGCACCAGGATCGGGTGCTCTCTTTCCCCGTTTTGACATGATTTCACTGTACTGACCAAAAAGAAAAATGAGCCCATGTATCGCCTAAATCCCTATAATATTAAAGATGAATGCGGCTTTTTAAAATAAAATTGTACAATTTTTAAATTTGTTAAAATATTAAAATGTCAAGGCATAGCTTGACAGCTTGAAAAGGTACTTGATGTTAAATTATATATATATATATATATATATATATATTGATGAGATATTTTTTTAAAGTTAAAATAACCACATGACCTCTAACGACACTTAAAAATATCAATTTTATCGCGCACCTGGATATAATTATTTTTTCTTTTTATTTTGTTCTTATAACAAAGCTGATTTTTTTCCCTGATTAATAAACTTCATTGGTAACGTTTGTAATTTCGTTGGCAATTCTTAATTTAACGAAAAGAAATTACCAATATAGGAAAAAATATACTGTGGTCCACATTCACAACAAACAAGTGTCTCAAAACAAGTGGCGTCGTGAGGGGTGGCGGGCCGCCAAGGGTGAAACCATCAGGGGGGTGACACCAAAGCATAAAATTTTACTGTTCGATTTTATGTCAGAAAAACAAAGAATAAATATTTCTTTCAACTAGAAAGAAAGTAAGAAATACGATGATACACATTAAAAATAGATATTTTATTTTTTTAAAAATCAGATAACTTGTAATAATAAAACAATTCCAGCATACATACAACATTTAAAAAAAGAAAAAAAAAAAAAAAAAAAAAAAAAAAAAAAAAAAAAAA
>MUZC01000645.1:813207-853087 GCA_002072015.1 Radix auricularia | reverse complement strand
AAAAAAAACAGTCGCAGCAGAGAGATCTTTAAAAAGGTTGGACATAAAGTCATTAAGGTTTTGACACACTATCTGCATGAATGAATCCCACCTCACTACATCCTCCACCTTAGTGGGGTTGGTGGAAGGGGGGTGTACAATTTTTTCCAGTTTTCGTTGTTTTTTTAAGAAGAGAATTTTGAATTCAATGTCTTTGAGTCAATATTTTGTTATATTTATTAAACACGTGCAAGCATGGATATTAAATGGAAAAGACGTAAACAAGGTAAGGGTTAGCCTGACCGGACGTAACAAAACAGCGAACAAGCATGGATATGCATGTTTGTATATAAATAGCCCCCCCCCCCGGTTACGACGGTCCTCACCCAAATTACGCTGTTTCGTGGTTACAAACGAGCCCATATAAAGAGTAATATTACGCGTTATTCTGTATTTTTTAATGTTTTTTTCAACGTTTGTTTTTCATGGGGTAACGAATTGTTTTCTCTATTTGAAATCAAAAAGTTAAAAAAAAATATCTATTATTATTTCAACCTACAACTTAACTTTGCGATTTTTTTCATGGCGATGTTTTGAATCAAGTCAGTCAAGCTAAATAAGCTTACAAGTTCCTTTTCAATAGTCATTAGAGAGAGCATATTCAGTCTTTGTAGTCCAATGCGAATTCTAACTAATTTTTGTATTCTTTTCAACTTTGCAAAGATCGCTCACTGCTGCAGTTTGAAGTCACCATTGAGAGATAGATGCGAATTTTGATGGCTCGATGTAAATAACTGAAATTTAGCTCATTCAAAAGCAGAACATTTTAATTTTAGCTCTGTACACTTGTTTTGAGTTTCGCATTGTGCTACTTCCTTTTCCTCACCCTAAGCCTGGGGCTGCAGCCATGGACAATAAGTTTTTTAAGAGTTCTGAAAATTGGACTAATTATGAAGGTAAGCAGTCTTCGAAATTACTTTAATATTCTTTATTAACTTGGCTGCTGCCCATCGAATGGCGTCGTTTTTTTCGCTCAGAATGGATGTCTTTATATTCGCTTAATCGATGTTATGGGGCTTCAAAAAGTTTGTCAATGATTACCATAAATACCATTTTGGTAATATCAAACTGACACTTTCTCTTCTTTAATAGTATTCTCGATTATTTATAGTCTTTTTTTTCCCCACGGACTTGTCCTTTCCTTTGTCTTCATATGAATCAAATTAAAAATGATTTGTTTTAACAAACTCATTGAGAGACTTCAAATACTTAGCTGAAATCAAAGATATTCTTTGCTCTTGAAGGAATAATTTTGTATTCTGAAATCTCTCTAAATTTGTTTTCCCTAAAATTCAAGTAACATAGCGACTTTAACTTCCGAAATCTTTCTGCTTCAAGTCAACGACACTGGGCTGATTTTCGTTGACATTAATTCTTTCAGTGCTGGAATATTTGTGAGAGTCATGTTGTGTTGTTGTATTGACATAGTATGATCATGCGAGTTGACTGAGTATGAAACACGTTGTTTGTGATGTGAACGAAAAATAGTGTGTGGTCGGGAAGGGAGGGATGCATGGCTATCAATGTAAGGTTCACTACGTAACAGACGTTGATTCAGGATTCATTAAAGATACTTGCTACCCAGACTACAAGGAGTTGAAGCCGTAAGTCTTGACTTTAAAGTTCTTTTTAAGCCACCAAATTCACTTGATTAGGGCCTCTAATTCCCTTAGGCCGGCCCCGCGGTTGGGCTGACCATCTTGTGTCAAATAAAGCTTTGTTAACATGCATCACTTCTTTGTATTTTGGAAGTATCTGTCGCGGTGAATAGATGCAACAAGCCAGGTATAACGAATTTGCAGAAGTCAACTGCTCCACGTTTCCCAACCGAGTGAAGGGAATGAGCTGTACAGGGAACAAAATGATCAGCACTGCACTTCTTACAAAGATTAGTCCAGACTCCGTTATACTTACTACATATAACTGCAGCATTGACTTATGACTGTCTAAGGCATTTTCAGGGATTCATACACATTTATACATTCAAACATCTTTATTATACATTATAATAACATTGAAATTATTAGGGGGAACTGGCTTTAGTCCGCCCAGCCCCCTCCATTTAACCAACCATAGGGGGAGGTGTCACGGATCTGTGAAGATGTGTGACTAGGGGGTGGGTGTGTTTAAAAATATGACGTCACATCAAAAAACACCCCCGCAACTTTAAATAAAAGTCCCATCAAATATTTGATTGTTTACAATTTCTTTAATGATGTTTTCAATAGCTCCCCGCGTGTTATGATACTATAGTGCATACTTACACTAAATAAATATTTAAATGACAAAATACTTATTTGCAACATGATAATTTTTATTGAGAAAATTGGTAAGCTCACGTGACGTCATTTAAGGACGTCCCCTTAAATTATGAAGGGGTGACACCATGAGCTACCGCTCCGGGTGACACCAACCCTAGCGACGCCCCTGCTTGAAACTCATTCTTTAGATAATCTATTTGCAATCATTTCTTCATGTCGTGCTAGTGCTTGTTGTAGAAGTGTTGTCTAAAGGTGAATGTTAGCTTGTAAGGAGTGGTAGCTTGTAAGAAGTAGATAAGTGTGTGTGGAGTGATTCTTATACAAGGTAATTCCATACATTATTTATTTCAGTAGATGTCAGATAGGTAAATTTTGGTAAATGGTGTTTGGAAGATTTAGGTAAAAGGTGAATACGATCCATTGGAAAAATATTAATCCTCAACCATAGGGATGGAAAATTATATATTTTGCTCATGGAATAAGGGAGACTTGAAACACTGAAGAAATGGAAATATTGGTTTATAGATGAGTTAGGAAGCTTGATATGCAGTACAGCTGAAAGACTTGTGGAAATGTGAAATTATATGTTTCGGTGACAGGGAGGTAGTGGTGACTTGGAACACAGGGATGTACGGGAGTCTTAAGACACTTGGAGTTATGGGATATTTTGGGAACAGGGAAATAAGGGGAATTGCAACACAGTGAGGCATGGGAGTCTTGGGACACAGCTAGTTAATTAGTTATGGAGGATTTGGGGAAAGGGAGGAAGGGTTGACTTGGGACAAGGCTAGGGGGTGAGTAACTTAAGATACACGGAGTTCAAATACGTTTGCACAAATATGGACTAGAGACATAGAACGCAGGGAATGTTTCTGAGTCTAAAACAGAGCAAGTGAAGAGAAACTTCGGAGTATGTGAGAAATTGGGTCAAAAAATGGAGGGATAGCTAGAGACAGGGACGGATGAGAGATTTGTGACACAACTGATGAAATATTAAAAACGCATGGAAGATAGAAGAATTAAAACACATGAAGGAAAAGAAGGCTAGGGACAAAGTGAATGATTGGAGTTTAAGTATTTAAAGAGTATTATAAAGGACATAGAAAGGAATATATAAATAGAATAACCTTGATACATCGGGGAGGTGAGAGAGTAGGAATATAAAGAGAGATAAAGAAGAGTTGATGACACACGGACACATGGGAGACTTATGACACATTTCTTGATAAGAAGTTAGTGACCCAGGAATTGATAAGAAGCATTGGAGATTAGGAGAGACAATACACTAGACACAAGGGAAAAAAGTGTTCTGACACAGGGTGGCATGGAGGACACAGGAAATGATTAAAGATAAAGTTCATAGTGAAGATATATTTTCTTGGTGATAGAGACACAGAGGAAATTGCGACTTGAAAGACATGATAAATAACATTTTAAGGACCAATGAAGCAATTAATACCTTAAAAACAAGGAGTATAAGCAGGCTTTTGATATGTGGTGGGGGTTTGGGTGAAAAGTTGAGACAAAGTGACTTATTTTGAGTTTAAAGAAACAATAAAGAATTAATGTAAAGGGAAACGGGGGGATTAGGCGTTAAGGACACAGTGGGGATAGAATACTTAAGACAATAGGGTACCTTTGATATTTGGGACCTCTTAGTGTTAGGAAATCCTTGGTTATAGAGAGAGGTTCATGAATAAAGACACTGGTGAAATGTTATACTTAGACTCATATTTTTATATATAGTAGTTGTGTAAATGCTTACGGCATTGTAATATTGATGAAACTTACATTTCATTTTCTTGTTTAGATGCCGTCAACAGAAATAACATTCTTGCTTGCTGGAAAAGCAGGAGTTGGAAAAAGTGCTCTAGGGAATACCATTCTGGGAGAATATATGTTTGAAAGCACAAATTCAGATTCGGTTACGAAAGAGATTTCAATGAAATCTAAAGAAAGAAAAGATTTTCTCTTTACAGTAGTAGACACTCCAGGGCTGATTGATACTAAACTGGGTATAGATGAAGCAAACATTAAAGCGTGCAAAGATATGAAAAAAGCAATGCAAATTTGTCCAAGGAATGGTAAATTAGCTGTAATATTTGTAATTAAGTATGGTGAACGACACACTGAAGACAACAAAAATACGTTGCACATTCTTGAAACTATTTTTGGTAAAAAGAATATTTGGAAATCAAGCCTAATTGTAATGACACATGGAGAAAATTACGACCTTGACCATGAAAACAAATTTTTCTATGATTATCTCAAAGAACAAAAAGGTGATTTCGGAGAGATTTTTGCAAACTGTAATTATAAATGTGTGCTCTTTCACAACAAAACCAAAATCAAAGAGCAACAAGAAAAAGAGTTGCAAATGTTAATAAATGGTGCGAATAGTCTTGAACAAGGATTTACACATAGTAAATTTGAAGAAGCTTATAAAGAGCAAAACCGCCTGGAACTGGAAAGCTTTTTACCAAAATTGAAAGCAAAATTTGAAATGGACGTTAGTCGCTTAAATAGCAGTTTACGAGAGATTAAACTTAATTTAGAATCATCAGATGCATTAGACAAACTTGAGTATGAAGTATGTGAAAACTTAGATCACGTCGAAATGGAGGATCCACCAACAAAAATTTATTATAGAAAAGATGAACCAAGATTGTTAGAAGACATACGGGTTTCCTTCAATAAAATATTGGAATTAATTTTCATAAAGAAAGTTGAGTTGAGACAGATGAAAGTAGCGCATGAAATTAATAATGAAGTTGAACATATGAAAAAGGAAATAATCCAAACTGACCCAACAGACAAAGAAATATCCATTTTGTTACAAAGTTTAACTGAAAAATTACTCAAAATAACAAAGCTCATGGAAAACCCAGATTTGAGAAATGAAGATAAAGCTAAAATAAAATTGAATATAGATAGCACAGAATTGGAATTGGAGAAACTTAAAATGAAGGCAGATAATCTGGAAGAATATTACTTGAATGTGAAAAAAGACAACCTAATTCGACGTTTAAATAACGTTGATATTTCTGATGTGGAAGCCAATGAACTTCTGCTCAATTTAAAATATGAAACTGAGACATTTAAGTCTAGTTTAAAAAATGCTGTTAAGTCCCTGAAAACAATTCAATGTGGTATAAGAGACAAAATAGAGAGTGTAAGACAATTTAAAATTGAATATAGTTTAAAATTGCAAAAAGAACATTTTATAAAAGAACTAGATGAGGCGTATGCAAAACGTGACGGTGATTACAAATTCGTTTGTGATATTATAGAGCGATTGACGAATCTGAAAGAATCTTTAAAAACTGAAGTGCGGAACAAAGACACTACAGACAGACTCAAATTATAATTATATAAAAAATGTTTATGAAGCTCGAAACACTTTAGAACAGGAAAAAGAGACAAACAAATTATTTTAATTTTTATGGACCAATAAAAAAATAATCTAATAGGTGAAAAACGTTTCTGTAATAATTAGGCATGGGGAAATACACATTTAATTTCTCGATTAATTAGCATTTTTTCGTTTGAAATTATTGTAATCGATATAATAGTTATTAAAGTTAAAACACTTCGTAACACTTTTTCCTCGACTTATTAATAAATAATTTATCTTTAATGATTAATATTTACTTTTTCTAAGTTCAAGCTTCTCCATTGAAAAAAATAATCAATTCTAATAGTAAACTTTAAAAAAAAACTGTTTTATAAGGAATATGATATAAAAAATTAAACATTTTTGAAAAACTTAATTTAAAATAACAACATTAAAATTCATTGACATTTCCTTGAAAAACTTATATTCAGATACATCTCCGAAAAATATAATATTTTTTCTTATTAACTACTTAAGTTATTGGCATTTTAAAAATGCCCTAAATGGGCTAAAATTTGAAGGAAAACAACACAGGGAAAAGAAGTGACTACAAGATCTTAGAAATCAATTCATAACTTTTGAATCACCTGGGATAAAATGATGATGTTTATGTTTGTATGAATCATCAAACATTGTCAATACAACTGTATTACTTAGATTTTTATAATTTTCATTATAGGCATTAACTCAAATGCGTTATTTATTATTGATAACTATGTTTTAAAAATGTATACTGAATTTAAAAAAAAAAAAAGTTAAATATTAAGTTAGACTTCAACTATTAATATGTTAATTAGAAATTCTGATTCTTTTTTTTAAATTTCAAATATAATTTTTTTAACGACTAAATGGACCTTTATGAAACAAGCCTTGTAATAACACCTGAGAAATGAGACTCAGCAATATTTTACATCTTTAATATGCACTTTCAAAATTGTATGCATAACTTTCATTTAATTTTTGTATGTAGTTTTTAAAACCACATCATTTAGTTCAGAAGTTGATCTGCCAACCAAAGTGGAGGAACTGCTGGATATGGTGCGCTCATCCTATACCCTGTAGAAGGGTCGCCAAAAGAGGAAATTTCAACGCCCTGTGGGACCATGGCGTCGAATTATGACGCTGAGCTTTAGGCTATACACAGGGCCCTGGAAAGTGTGCACTACAAGGGTCGGAACTGGTAGGTTTTGACACTAACTTGTTCTGCTACTCGAGATCAGCTCTCTAGGTCCTGTTGAGCGAGAAACGTAACACCCACTTTGCTGATGTTATTTTGGAAGACGTGGGTATGCTCGAAAGGATTGGAGGAAAGGTAACAGTGCAGTGGATTCCAAGCCAAGTGAATTTTGACGTCAATGAGTTGGGAAGACTCCCTGGTAGGGTGATAACAAGTTTTTTTTTTTAATGAAACCACTTGCAATCGAGCAAACTTTATGTGTAATTTAAGAATATCAATTTCGTTTTTGATTATGTTTCAAAAAGTTCCCCAACCTTTAAGAAAATAAAAGTGAAAAAAAAAATTTTTTTTATTAAAAAAAGACTTTTTTTTCCAAAAAAAGACATTTTTTTCCAAAAAAAGAACATTTTTTAAAAGCATAAGTAGAACGATTACAATTAATAACTAAGCAACATTTATTAACCAATGAAATATAGAGTAGTAAAAAATGTATAAGAAGTGTTTAAAACACATTTTTTCCTATGAACTTCAGATTTAAAAATTCAGCTTTTCGCGAGTTCGCATGAAGTTCTTCCGTCAGTTTTACAGCACGTTCAGCAATCTGGTTTGATCAGGGAATGTCAATAAATGTTTCTTTGACTGAAGAATGTGAGTTTAAAACAATGAAGTACGCGTTATTGTAGTGTTGCGAATGGAACCAAGCATTTGTCCATTCGTAGCCGATGAAGTCGCATGCTAGAGCAAGGACGCAGCGCCACTCTGGTATAAGAAAAAATGCTATAACAGCATATATTGCATGTGAGTTATATCTTCCCTCGTGTAAATTTGGGAGTTTATTCCTGCTGATTCTAGGCCAACTTGAAGTTGTTTTGTAATAATGATGAGCCTGACATAGTTTATATAAGAACTTAAAATATTCTTGTCATACACGGTTCTCGCCTGTTTTAACATCACCTGTCGCAACGAGGCATATGAAGAGTGACTTATGTTTATGTTAATTTGTAAATGAATGAATTGTTAAGTCCTGGTTCGCTTGTTGGCTCTTGATTAAGAAAATTCATAATATGCTTCAGAAGGAGGTCGAGTACATAGTGATGACATCATCCTGTTTAAGCTTTACAACCCCATGGAAAAGACCAGTATTTACTGCAGTCGTGTCGCAGATTATCATGCAAATATTTTCCCCAAACATCATTTTCATCAATTAGCTGATGTAGTTCCTTGCAATCTTTTACCATCAAACTTGAGTTTATAGGGATCTTTGCTTTGGTGTTTTTGAACAATTTTTATTTTCATTTTCTGTCCTTCAGAGATTACTCGTTTCCATACACCCACCTGACTTGGAACCAGCACATCATGACCCTGTTCAGCAATGGTTGCAAGAACGTCATGTGCTTCTATGTAGAAATGTTGTTTTTCTGTACTAGTAAACATCGCAGTTTTTTATGCTTGCTCTTTTGTTTTTTGGCTAGAGTTCAGGATACGATGACGTGGAAGAAGAGGTTGGCAACTCGGCTATGGAAGCAGACGTATACTAATCCGAAGATTCTGAGACAGTTTTATGTGTTTGTGTGGGTTGTGATTGAGAAGAGCTGGCTTGATAGTTGGATTCATTTGTTTTTGGGTAGATGGATGCCAAAAGGGGCTCGTTTGACTATTGAATAAACAACCTTTCCTTTAAACGTAACCTGCCTCTGATATAGTTCTTTAGCCTCTATGCCTTTTCTATTCTCCATTAACGATGGTGACATTAAATAAATTAGAAATTTTGCAGTGAATTTATGAGACAGTTTCTTTTTGTTTTTGTCATATTATATAGATCAATCAGCCTATTGAGTTTCCTTCTGATGATTGCGCTGGATAATAGTGGAAAGTCTTAATTTTCCAGCCAGAGCAATTCTATATTTGTAATCATAATTTTTATTTGATCCTGTCGCATTCCTTTCTTTTAAACAGAAAAATAAAGTTTCCAAGAAGTTGAATGTTTGTCGGCATACGTGTGAGATTGTTTAGCTTATCACAAATGGAATCGTTGGATTCATTTTCTGTTTAGAAGATGGGGGTAGATTCTTCCTGTAAATACTCCTGTTTGATTTTACACAAGCTTTAAATTTTATATGACATTTTATTATGGTTTAAAATTTTAAAAATATATTGCACTTTTTTTCCTCTCGGTAAGACTTGCAATCTTTCCCAGAAAACAGGATAGTCATCAAAAATATTTCATCATGTTGTAAAGTATTGCAGTATATCTTCCCTGACTTTATCTTAAAGCATAATAATGTTTTTTTTACGTATCCAAAAGAGCATATAGAGTTTATTACTATTTTTATCTGTAGTTTATTTTGATTATTTTTACGAAAAAAACAAAAAAACAAAACAAAAAAAAAAAAAAAAAAAAAACTATAACTATAATGAAGTCACATCTTAATTTATTAAAAAGACAAATAAATCTGTAAAAACGACAACACTTAGCGAATTGAGGAATAACACTAGCAAAAGCTAATACCGCCCCTTCCGAAAGTTACCTAAAGCTTCTCTCACTAAATGAAGAGTTTCTACATTCTATGATTTCATTACAAAAAAGAGCGCTATCAAGACGCGCTTCACCGCGGGCATTACTGCTAGTCAAACAGCGCTGAGTGACCAAAAGAAAATGAAGAGGTGGGGGAACTTTTTTCCATTAAAAAAAAATGTTCCTACTGTTATCTGCATACAATTGTTCATCGAATGTGAGGGGTTTCATATTCATTAAGAAAAAAAATTTAAATAGTTATCACCCTACTCCCTGGCTAAAGCAATAGTGGCCAAACCCAAACCGGAGTCCCAGTTACTTACCTCGGAGCAAAGACCTGGCTATTGGACCACTTTAGGTATAAGTAGTACCAGGAGTGGGCTGACAATAGGACGCCCAGTGGTGGGATGTAAACCATAGAAATCAGACTTGGAGCAGGTTGCCCAAGTATTAGCCAAGACGTTTAAGAGATTGATCTCAGGGCGACAGAATATGTGTTTGGTTAGTACAGAAGTTTGAAATATTGTTATTTAAAAAAATTATCTTTAAGACAGGGGATTTAACACAATAAAAAAATGTAATCTGCCTGTTTTTGTTATTTTCTTTTAAATTTCAGTTTAATGACGTCATAAAACTTTATTTTCTTGCTTTAATAAAAAAAAATCGATTAATTAATCATTAATTTTTAAAAGGTTAACAATGAAATTTAAATTAATCGATAACAGCCCTAAAATTATTTGACTAGAACCAAAAATTATGCAAAATGACACTGCTAAAGAAAGGATCCAAGCAGATGCGTTAAAGGTACGCACTAATTTCGTCACCCTTTCTTAAAGAGATTGAACAAACTAACATTAAAGATAATAGAGTTACTAAACCTGTATCAACATTAGGCCATGTTTTATAAAGTTACACGAGGAAATATATTAGATCAAAGCTAAAGAGTTTTTTTCTGTAACGTCTTAAATGTTCTTATTACATTTTTAAATATATATCATCAACAAATAATTTTTTAAAAAAAAAGAACAACATTTTAACTGAAATTGACAAAAAAAAAAAAAAAAAAAAAAAAGAAAGAAAAGGAAAACATTTGTCAGATTGATGTAAACAGAAAGGCATATGAAGGAGCAATAAATATATTTAAGGCAGCCATGAGATTGCTAGAAGAAAGAATAGATAAAGAAGATTTTGTTGATGTCTTCTAAGAAAATTTTATGACAATTTTAAGACCAATAAATTCTCGAAACTCATGTGTAAAATGGGGACTCAAATCAAGCAATTCTTAGATGGACATTCTATTTAAAAGATTATTTAGAATAGAATAAGACTATATTAAAAAAAAAAGAATTGTGTGAATTTAAGTTAAGAGATGCTAGAAACGACAACCTGTTGTAAGCTCAAAAAGTAGCTGAGTAACATTTTTGTTAAGCGAAAAAAACAATAAATTAACAAAACATTTGATTCTGAAATCCAATGTACTTTATCAAATATTTCTCAAGCAGAACCATGTGATGAAAACCTAATCAGTCATATAGGCTAAAGAGTAGAATTGAAATCATTTAAAAACTAGAATTAGTGATCACTTTCAAAAACAAAATTCATATTTTCAACTTATACTTAAAGCTTTAAATTCACAATGTAACTCATTCCAGAAAGTGGATTATGAAATTGATTCAATAGATAAATCCATCAAAGAATTGACAATTCCTTCATTACCATTTTAATTGCAAAATTTAAAAGACTATTTAAAGAAAACTGATGATAAAATAGCTGAGTGAAAAATATAAACAATGAAAACCGATTTCTTTTATTACGAATTCATCACTGTTTTAAAATACTTGAAGTTAGAGCACACAAAAATAAAAAGAAGAAAAAAGAGGTTTAACTTTTTGCTATTTCTCTGTAATAAGATACGTTGCTGACGATAATATAACGTCTGACGTTTCTTAATCTGAAATAAAACTAATGCTTCGTTTATCTTAAAGAAGTTATCAATATATAATATCTCATTAAAAATGTCATAGTATAGTATAGTTTCTTGCATATAGTAACATAGTTAAGCATTTCATCCGTGTTTGTCTAAATTCAGATGTGTTAAAACAATACAAGTGTTTGAATATGAACAGTAAAAGTGTATTTAAAAGGGTTTAAATATAAACAGGCTGAAAGTAATTGATGACCTAGATATCTCGTTTATCACTTAATGCTATCTGGAAAAAGTAAAGATGCATAAGGGAAATCTGTCGAGAGTACAGTCAGAAATATTTTTAAAAAAAACATATATAGAATTCTATATATATTTAAAAAATGTTCTTTGAAACAAAGCATATAAAATATTTATGATATTATGCTAGGAAATTAAGATAGAACTCGCCAAATTGCAATTTCCTTTCATATGTAACTACGCGTCTTTAATATTAGAGTTAACGTTCACTAATAAAATAAGTTGCGTACTATTTATTGATACTTATTTTTCAATTTAGTTTTTGCCGAGTTGTTGCGTGTGTATGTGTTTGTGTGTGAATTAGTAATCATCTTCAAACTTACAAGTCTGTTTTTCCCCCTATTTTTAATATAGCAAAAAGAATTATTTTTTTACTGAAAAGAAATTTTTGTAATTGTTTTTGGCAGTTAAATTTTAAAAAAAATTATTTAAATGAAACTACACGTGCATTCCAATAATTGTCCTAAAATTTACTGATGTTATTTTTTAAACAAGTAGCATTATAATAAATTTGCAATTCTAGTATTAGTTGAATTGTATATTTATATACATGATTTATATATATGATTTCAACTTGCAGTAAGGTGTGTATTTAATTAAAAGCTACAAAGGTTAATAATTCAACATATTTTAAAATCATTTACTATTAAATATTATTTTAAAAAAAGAACGAGCCTTGCAAAATATGTTTTTATGAGTTTGCGATTGTATAGCATCAAAGGAAGCCTTTTTTAAACTGAAAATTATAAAAATAAATTTCGTCCCAAAAATGAAATGTTCTTGACAAGACTTTTAATAAAATATTCTTTTCATAAAACTGTTTTTTTTTCTCTTTTTATTTTTTCTGGCAATAAAATAATTGTTTACATTTACTCAAAGCTTTCAAAAAAATAAAAAAAAATAACAATGTTGCTTAAATTCTTATTAAATGACGTGTGATTTGCATGTTTTGAATTAGATTAGTTATTAGCATATATAGAAATTTGCTTAAAAGGTAATCCTTTTTAATATGTACATATTTTGATTGGAAAAATAATACAATAGCTGTTAAATTTACAAAAAAAAATTATTGCTTAAATTTATTTTTAATTAATATACAAGCTGATAAATCCTGCTTTCTCGGGCCTGTAATGTGGTACTAAGTTAAAAAAAAACAACAACACTTTTTATCACTAAATGATATAACAGAAATATTATTTAGTTATACTTATCCATTTATGAAACTTAGCCGATATTCGGGATAAAATACCCATTTTGTAGAAGGAATATATTTTAGCAGTGGCTGTTGATAACTGTCCTTGGTCTACTTTCTCTCTTATGTATAAAAATGTTCTTGAATTTTATTCAACAATTTTATTTTATGGTACCAAATGCTTTGATTCACCAATTTTTTACCGTGTTGTCAGTGACAAAGTTCGTTTTATCACAGATATATTTCTGATTGGGATAAAACATACTTTCATCATAATTTTAAAAAAAAATATTTTTGTGTAGTTCAAACCATTCCTCATTGACTCAAAGGTCCTCAGCATCAGCACTTGCATTTTGCTCTGTTACTCTTGAGACCACTGTTGGATGCTTCCACAGGAAGCCTCAGAGCCAGTCATACTAGATCAATAATTATCTACGAACGATGACTAATGGAATTTGTTTACAAATACAAAACATATTTCAAAAAATATTTCCACTAATCGTTAAATTTAGTTTTCTTTTTTTTTTTTTAAAAAAATGAGATCTACATAATGTTGTTTATTAGTTCTAAACGTCACATTTATTTATTTTATCAATATTTTTGTAGTTTTAAAAATTTGGGGGGGGGGGCAGTATGCCCCAGTCTTTTGATGAATTAATTTTAAGAAAAACTGTTTCATGAGCAAAACTAACAAAGCGCTAACAAAAATGCTATCCATTCAAATTAAAACAGGAAAGTTATGCATCTATGATAATATTAGAGCACTTTGGAAATAATTTCAAATCTTTAACAGATAATACCTTATTTTGGAAAAAACAAAGGGTGTCCTCATTAGCAACACATGGTCTACAAATATCAGAATTTAACTCAGAAATGTCATACACTGTTATAATTGAAAAGAAATGTACTTACTTAGTTTAGATGTGCTTATAGCTAGTAGGGAATTCGGAAATTTGAGCTTAAAAATTTGCTTTTGTCATAAAAAATTAACTAAATAAACAAAAGTATAAACACTTTTGAATGAAAAAGAAAACTGCAGACAAAATTGTCCCATAAAGAGATGAAATTTTAGATCAATGCTAAAGGCTAGAAACCTAAACATTATTGTAATTTTGTTTTGTAATTATTCAGATTATTTCCAGCATGTAGAGCTTAATGCCCATATTTCTTAAAAATAGCATCAAACCTTTAAGTCAATGATGTTACGTATGTAGAACATATAGCACCAATGGGCATATTACCCATGTTTACACTAATAAATGCTAAGTGTGAATTAGACAATACAATTTTGGTATTTAAAACTTGAATTTGCTGCTAGAAATACTTGAAAAAATGATACAAACTACTAAACTAAAAACATATTCTGTGTGCATGAGAATAATCTCTTAAGACCTTGGCTAATAGTTGGGCAATCTGCTCAGCAGTGCCATTCAATATTGTCCTCGAGACTCTTTTGCATCCTGTACCTCCCCGGCTATGTCTAGCGTGGGACACGGCGTCGGCTGGGGGGTGACCGTCTCAGAGGCTTGACTGTAATGACAGCAGTTCGAGTCTCTGTTGTGATCTTGCCTGTTAAAGAATAAGTTGGTTGGACAATGCACAGTGCGCATTTGAGTCACTAAACTCTGCTGTTTACGGTTTAGATCCAAACACTGACCTGATCGGCTTAGCCTAGGCATGTTAGCGAACCACCCTCGGGCGTCGTATTGTCAGCCCACTCCTGGTACCACTAGTTTCTGAAGTGTTCCAATTCCAGTTATACTATACGTATCTAAATAATAGCATTAGACTTGAGATAAAACTTTTCTGCAACTGCAAGTTAAAATAATTGTAGTCAACTAAAGATACAGGCCAAGAAAAGCGCTATCTAGTCCTAAATTATAAAAAAAATAAGTAAACACCTAAAAATGCTACCAACATGTTACGAAATTACAAAGGTAAGTTAGTTATGATTGTTTCATGTGCTGGCCATCGTCTAAATCGTGTTCGTAGAGCAGTAGTAACTGTTGCTTAGATTCAGAAGACGGTTTTCAAACGGTTAAGAAATATGTATTTCATTTCCATCGTGTAAATATTGAAGGGCAGCACTATTTTCAGTCTTCAAATCATTTTAATCAATAAAATAGATGCAGTAAACAATTTGATTCGGCTGAACATGATTACTTCATAAGCTATACATTTCTTAAATTACATTTTAAATTTAACCTTCTAGGCATTCAAACATCATATTTGTCACTAAAATATCTAGACTTTTGATGGGCTCCATATCGCTAATAGCTTAGGGCCTCAAGTCTAAATCGGCCCCTTCTGATAAAAAATGTCAAGTATTAAGATTTTTCAAGTGTTCTTCTGTTTATCGCAGTTATTACATGCTATGAACTTTTCTTTCAAACTAAAGATAACAACATTTTATAATAAGACAAGTTTTACATGAATAAATCCTCTTAGCAAATTATGAGGATGATGAACAAAAATCCACTGGAACTAAAAACAAACTCTGTAAATAACAATTAAATATATTAAAACTACTAATCATTGCAACAAGGGCATTTTTTTCTGGGTCAGTGACAGTGGTCTCGAAAGCAACCAATCGATATGTTGAGAAACATGTGCTTATCTCTTGTACTCATTGTGTCCAGGTTTACACCAGAGTACTCCTAGCAAGTAACACATCAATCACATCATAAGGATTTGGTAAAACCATCTGCTTCTCTCCGAGAGTTTGACATGTGACAGCTAACTAAACTTTAACAGAGATTACTGGCATGATGGCCTACCTAACACAAGTGGTATGATTTTACTGGCCAGAGATAATGATTGGAAGTAACCCTATTTGAAAGAAACATGAAGACAAAACATAATTTATCTATCCCTACTCACACATACTCGTATGAATTTTAAAAAAAAATCTTAAGTACCATTAACCTAAATCTGATAACACAACACCAGAAACTTCAATGATAATTGTTGACTTAATGGATATTAGTTTAAGTCGTATGCATACAATAACAGTTTCGAAACATAATATAAACGTCCAGATTTTATAACTTAGGATACCGTTCAGTTCTATCAACATAAAGGAATCTCACATTTTTTTTAAGGTTTCATCAGCCCACAATAACAGTGAATATATCATAAAGAATGGGACTGCATAAGCTTTTTTATGAAAAAAACAACATACACAAACTATTTGTGTAAGAAGACAATAAATTTAAGCTTTATTTATGAACTAATAATAATAACAGTAGACTTTTTGGCTAATGCCTTCATCAGTACAAAAACATGAAATAATTACTTACAACATAAATCTTAAAACATATTATATTGATAATGTAACTATTTTATTTATCCAAGTCGTTAAATTATTTTCATTATTATGGCTGATATATTAATTATATGTTTAAAAACTCAAGTCAAAAAATAACAATTTTAAATTTAATTTGTAAATATTAGTACATACTATAGACTTAATAGTTAAACAAGAGCCTTGAAAACTTGGACAAGATGAGTACTGGCTTTCGATTTTAACTTCTTTGTCCTTGACTAGTATGTTGACAGTTGTCAGTCATTAAATACTCTCAATACAGTATTTAAATCTATACATATTTCTTATATGTTTTTAGTTGTATCATTGTAATAATTTTATATTCTTCGTTGTTTTTTCCGATGAACTTAAAATGGCAATTGCAAATGCGATTTGACTTTCGAACTTGAAAATAAAAACGTGCAACTCTCACGCTCTATAGCTTATTCATTTTTACTCTAGTCTATTGTGATTATTTTAAGTATGCAAATAAGTTAAGTAGCAAATTAAGTTATACATTGAATTATTTATATAGAACAAAATAAAGAAATTAACAAGTGGTGATCATGAAAACATTCAAATCAATGCGAAATATAGTAAAAGAATTTCCAGGTTACATATTGCTTTCCAGGTGAAGACTTGTGTGAGACAAGGTTGCTTGCTGTCACCATTCCTGTTACTGTTATCTATAGACTGGGTGATGAAAACATCTACACAGCAGAAAAAGGAATGGCATCCAATGGACCATGTGCGATCAACTTAATGATCTTGACTTTGATGATGATCTTGCCCTTATTGCACTGACCCAACAACTGATGCAGGAGAAAACAAACACGGTCGGGGCCACATCTGCTAGCATTGGTCTCAAAATACACAAAAAGAAGAATAAAATTACCAAGGTTAATGCCACCAGTGCATCAGCCATCATGCTTCCAGGAGAAACCCTTGAAGTGGTGGACAGTTTTGTTTACCTTGGCAGCATGGTAGATAAACAAGGTGGTACAGATGCAAATGTAAAAATAAGGCTCGGAAAAGCAAGACCTTCATTCCAGCAACTCAAGAATGTTTGGGTCGCCAACAACCTAAGCAGCAGGTTAAATGTAAATATTTTAATGCAATGGTTAAGCATGTGCTGCTATATGGAGCCGAGACACGGATAACAAGTTAGTAGTTACTAGTTACTAGTTTTAACATGGTACTCTGAAGTACTTGTTACCTTTCAGTGTTTAACTTGTTTCTTCAATTTTTTAAGTGTCGAAAAATTAATTGTTTGTCATACCCTATTTCTGTTTCAATAAAAATAAAATCTTAAGTCATTTCGGCGACAAGCAAGAACACTTACCATCATTTATTTAACTCGCTGTGCTGAACGCTCTCTAACTATCCCCTTTGGGGAAATGTACTCATTTCTAGTTATTTGTTGTTGTTGTTGTTTTTTGTTTACTTTTTATGCAATCGATATTTAAATACTTTTCTGAATTGAAAATAATAAAATTAATATATATGTATATAAATAATTTAAAAAAAAACACTGCTGATAAATAAAAACAAATTTCCCGTTTTTGTTTCAAACTATTGACTGACAATAAATGTTACAAATGATGATAAAGTTTGCCTACAATTGTTCTAACACTTCAAATGCTTATCAAACCAATGGAAAAGTGTATTAAGATAATGGCAGTAATGGAGTCTGAGTTTTAGAGACAGAAAATGGCGACACCTCTTCTGATGAATTACTGCGTTGAAAAATTGAGGTAAAAGTTCCTAAATGCATTAACCCTCTAATAAGTAAAATATCCAATAATGACATTCCTTGACAAGACCATGTTGTGCATACCCAAAAAAAAAAAAAACGTGGATGTCAACAACAGACGGCTACTACATAGTTATACATAGATGAACTAAAAGAGCATTAATTTAAATACGGTACATTCGATCAACATGAAATTTTAATACAATGCACTTTAGGCTAAAGAAGTTACCGTAAAAATCTCAGCTCGATAGCATCTCGGGAAGTAAGTCATTTTGGACTTCTCCGATGGATAAAGAGAGATATATATATATATAGAGAGAGAGAGAGAGATCGAGAGAGAGAGAGAGGGGGGGGGTGAAGCTAATATTAGGGATTTAATTAAACTACCCGTAAACAAAAATTTAGACTATAAATCCCTTAAATATGAGACATAATTGAAAGTATGATTATATTAAAAATATTATGCACCGCTGGACAAACATTTAAAGTCTGAACTTGACGGAACTCCTCTTGCTGTAAAATGGGTGAGGAGGGGTGTTGAATGAGCTCTAGCAACACGTGAATGTGAACAACAGCATACGGCTGACATTGAATTGCATAGAAATAAACTAAAAGTAAATAATTATTTTTAATACGGTACTTTCAAAAGATCTGAAATTTTGATACTCTGCATTGTTAGGTGACAAAGGTCTGTGTGGAAAATTTCAGATCGATATCATAATTTCAGAGTTTTGTTTATCCACCCGACCGACCAAGACCAAGACGATGAATTATATAAGTGATTTAAAGCGTGGATATACGTGCATAGCGGTGGTGTTACCTGCCCCAACCCTTTACCACATTCCCTAGCCAACCATAAAATGTGCTTTTCCGAATCAAGTGTTAGTCATATTCCAAAAAAATAGTGAAAACAACAGTCAGAAAAAAATTGTTTTAAAATTATTCCATCATGGATTTGAAAGCAGGAATTACCGCGTGCAATTCGCTACGTGATAACGACTACAATACGAATCATATGTTATTCAGTTAAGAATCAACGCAACATAACGCAAGAAGCATTTTTGCAATTTACCCACCCACCAATTTTTTATTCCCACTCAAATGCTCCTATTTGATTTTTCGACATGCTCATTTGCACATCCTCGTTTACGTGAATTATATATATAAAGATTTGACCATTTTATGTCAGACAATTTGTAACAATTCATTAGCTTTTGATAATAATCATCATTCTATGAAATTTATAAAATATTTTAATAAGCAGCATGTAACACAAATGTACTGAAAATATAAAAGATGTGAAAGATATGAAGTGTAGTTCTTAACTAAGAGCATAGTAAAAAGAAACCTACTTAAATATGTTGAAAATGTGTTCGGAAACGAATGCACACAGTAATCTACAAATAAATTATTTAAAAAATGTATTTAGCTAAATAAAATACACAACACTGATAATTCCATTAAGATAAATCTTTCATCGCATTTCTATCTGTTTCAGAAACCCCAGCTGTTATAATATGTTCCATAAAGGGGCCTAAAATAGGAACATAGCGAACAACTGCACCAGCAATTTTCTTTTTATTATTTGTCGCTTTAGTTTCAATTCCTACAAGACATTGATTTATTCGCTCTGAAAGAAATAGTTTATCATTGCTAAAAATTATTTTATCTGCAATCATTGCCTCAACTTCCTTTAAATCATCGCTAATGTGTTTAAAATCAACTGGAAAGCAAGGAGTTTCCAATTCTTTTATGGTGGTAACAATTAAATCAATGTTTTTATTAACTTCATTGAATAATTCAACCCGTGATCTTAACTCGTTAAACAAACGTTCACAATTTAAATATTGTTCTTGAAAATGGTCACCAATTCTAGTCTGTAACAGCTCTAACTTCTCAAGTATAGCCGATAACACAAATGATATGTTAACATTAACTGGTTTTGCTTCGTCAATATTTCTTAAAATCCATTGAATTTCAACATCAATCTTTTGAAAAATATCTGTTTTTCGCTTAGAGAATTTCCTCTCGGCTACTTCCAGAGATGATAACAGATTTTCTTTTGTGGCATCTCTTAACTTTGATTTACTTATGTTGCTTTTTAATGTAATCACTTTAGTTTCAAAATCAAAAATTATCGCATCTAAATTGTCTTGTTCAACAGTATATTCACCAATTTCTGATAACACATTCTGAATGTCTTTCATAAAATTTGATACTATTATTGCATGATTTGCGTTCTCACTTTTAACATTAATTTCTAGCTTCATTGAGTTTAAATTTGTAATAAAATCTTCCTTGTACTCGTCGTCAAAATCTTCTTCATTAATTCTTTCTTCAAGCTGACTGAGAGATCCCTGAATATGATTTATCGCTTCTCCTTGTACCTTGCTGTTTACATCAAGCTGGCTAACCTCTTTCCTCATTTTTTTAATGTCTGCTGAATATTGTTTCTTTCTTTTTTGTCGAATGGAATCAAGTTTGCGCTCAGAGTCATTAAATGTATCACTTAGACGTTTCAGAAACAATTCTCTAACCTTTATTTCATGTATTTCCTTGTTTAATTTTATAAGCTCTGCTTTATGTTTGGAGAAAACTTTAGCAACGCTTTTATTGTCTACATTAATTTTGTCAATTTCTTGTGTGACGAACCTAATTCTTGACATCAAACCATCTGTAACAACCCACTCTTTTGCTTCTTCTATTTTGGTAAGAATTTCATTTTTAATAGTTCTTATTTCTATTTCAGTTTTACCGTAGAATCTTTCACTTATTAGATTCTTTCTGTCATCAATCTTATTCTTTAATAGCTTGCATTTATTTTTAGCTTCCTTTAAAATGACGAGAGCTTCCTTATCGTCATAAGGCACCTTTTGAACATCGGCGTTAACAGTTTTCAATAAATTGTCTATCTCTGTTTCCTGTGATTTCTGTAATTTATATTTTAAATCTTCAAGTCCTTTATTAACTTTTTCTAGTGATGATTTGAGTCTATCTTTGGTGTCTTTTTTGAGCTGTCTATTTCTTATGAATTCTTTAAGATCCTCAATTCTTGTTTTTAGATCACATATAAAATTGTAAAAATCATCATTTTTTGCTTGAACCTCACACATTTCATTCATTAGGTTCTCTATTTGGAAATTAAACTTTTTTTCAAATTCAAATTGTCTTACCCTCTCTGCTTTGTCTTCAATACTTATTTGGATTTTTTTTTTCATCAACTTTAAAACATCTTTTACATATGATTTTTCCGTTAACCACTTTCCGCTTTTTAAACTAGAAATAAACGATTCAGTTTCAACTTTTAACCCGAGCAGATGTTCTTCGGCCTCCATATCATCTACACTAACGTTATTCAAACGGGTAATGATATTTTCTTTTTTCTCTTTCAACATATTTTCTTCATACTTCTCTGCTGTCATTTTAAGTTTCACCATTTCTAGATTAGTGTTATTTAAAGTCGATTTAAGTCTACATTTATCTTCATTATTCAAATCTGATTTCCTTATGAGTTTACTTGTTTGCTTTATTTTATCTGCAAAGGAGTTCAACAAACTTAATATTTCTTCTTGTTTTGGGTCAGTTTTAGTTATTTCCAAATTGATACCTTCGATTTGAATATTAATTTCATGCACTACTTTCATATGTCTCATCTCATCTTTCTTTACACATATTAACGCCAACAAGTTATTAAAGGAGTGTCGTATTTCTTCTAGTATTCTTGGTTCCCCCTTTTTATAATAAATCTTTTTTGGAGAATCCTCCTTTTCGGAAAGATCAACGTTTTGACGAATTTCATACTCAAGTTTTTCCAATTTTTCTGATGATTCAAAGTTAAGTTTAATTTCATTTATAAGGATATTTAAACGTTTAATTTCATTTTCAAATGATGCTTTCAATTCTGGTAATTTGCCTTCCAGTTCCAGTCGATTCTGCTCTTTATAAGCCTCTTCAAATATACTATGTGTAAATCCTTGTTCAAGACTATTCACACCATTTATTAACATTTGCAACTCTTTTTCTTGTTGCTCTTTAATTTTGGTTTTGTTGTGAAAGAGCACACATTTATAATTACAGTTTGCAAAAATCTCTCCGAAATCACCTTTTTGTTCTTTGAGATAATCATAGAAAAGTTTGTTTTCATGGTCAAGGTCGTAATTTTCTCCATGTGTCATTACAATTATGCTTGATTTCCAAATATTCTTTTTACCAAAAATATTTTCAAGAATGTGCAACGTATTTTTGTTGTCTTCAGTGTGTCGTTCACCATACTTAATTACAAATATTACAGCTAATTTACCATTCCTTGGACAAATTTGCATTGCTTTTTTCATATCTTTGCACGCTTTAATTTTTGCTTCATCTATACCCAGTTTAGTATCAATCAGCCCTGGAGTGTCTACTACTGTAAAGAGAAAATCTTTTCTTTCTTTAGATTTCTTTGAAATCTTTTTCGTAACCGAATCAGGTGAATTTGTGCTTTCAAACATATATTCTCCCAGAATGGTATTCCCTACAGCACTTTTTCCAACTCCTGTTTTTCCAACAAGCAAGAATATGATTTCTGTTGACGGCATCTAAACAAGAAAATTCAAAGTTAGTGTTTTTTTATATTATAAAGCCGTTTACAAAAGTATAACAAAAAGTATTCTTATAAACATATGAGTCAGAGTATAAAATTCTAACCGTGTCTTTAGTCTCTAAATAACTCAGTGTATCTTTCCTTATTCTAGGAGGTCCCACATTTTAAATATATTCCTGTTTCCTAAAAACTATACATATATATTTCCCTTAATTTTTGCATGTTTCCCCATTCTCACGAGAAATCTCTGTTCAGCATTCCTCTCTTTGTGCAAAGATTTCATCCATACATGTGTCAAAAGCTTTTCCCCCTCCTTATATCTAAAGGTATTCAATTGTTTATGTATCCTTAAATTTTCATATCACTTTATTCTTAATAATCACATCCCTCTGTATGACATAAGTCTTTCCTCAGTCTTTGCGTCCATACTCTCCTATATCCTCCCAGTATCCCATATATTTATATCACACTGTGCACCATGTCTTAAATTCCTCTCTGTGTCCAAGATAAACTATTTTCACTGTGAACTTCGCTCCCCGTATACCACGTTTCTCCGACCTCCATTTATTTTCAGGTAATAATTTTTCTTACTGTGTGCCAGATATTCTATATCAATTGTATCCCTATCCTCTCAACACACCCTGTGCCGAACTTTCAAATTTCTTCCCTTATTCCAAGGTTTCATTTGTTTATCTTTCCCTGTAAGTTATCAATCGTTGTTTCACTAACTCCCCATCAATCGAAGAGCTGATAAGCCCCCTCCCCCGAGCGGTCGTTTCTAGAAGAGACAACCTTGGCGTTCAGAACATTAGATCGAAAACGCCTCCAACTAAGTTTAGCTCCTGAAGGAGGGGTTGAATTTTCCCTACTTAAACTCGCTATTACTCTCTAAGGTTATGACCGCTGCTATGTGGGGGATCATCAATGTCCTGCCTAGGGTGTAACCCCCAATTGAAGCTTGCCTCAGAGCTGGCATTCGCTGCGTTCTTAGCGGTTCCTTTTGCTAATATGCACTGGCGCTCCTAGCCCTAAATAAACACAGCTCCATGTAACAAAGTTATTCTATCACATTGTGTCCTACTTCTCATCCTATAATATTTCTTGAATACACAAACTCTCATCGCAGAAAGTGTCAAATGTTTTCTTTCCCCCTTTTCCTCCATTTATCTGTCCTCAATGAGTACTATTTCATGTCTTTTGTGACAAATATCTCTCAATCGTTCCGGTCTCTAACTACATCTCAATTTAATTGTCAAAATTTTCACACTCATCTTAGAGTCTTAAGTTTCCTATCACTTGCTCTGTGATTTAAAACGTCACAAAAATTCGCTGTGTCCTATATTTATCGTCACTACATGTGCCCAAATCCTCTAAACCTCCATGTGTCACATCAATAATTGTGCCTCAAGGCTACCACTCTACCACGTGCCGAAATTCTCGTATTTAATATATTTTTTAAAAAGTATTTTTTTCTTTTTTCTGCGTCCTAATTCTTTCAAATATAACCATATTTTCTAGTTTTCTATCCCCGTTTTGAGCTTAACATTTCTTCCGTCCCAAGTCTCTAATACCTACAAAAAATACTACATATTATGACTTCATAAGTCAAAGAAATACTCTCACCCATACATCTACAATAATGTCTTCTTTTAGTTAGTCAAATATTTTCTCTTGTCAAAAAATTAATAGCTAAATATATGTCAACAGCCTTTTATTATCAATTTTGTATATAACCTCCAAATTAATCCATACGTTCATGTGTACACAGTCTTAATACTTTTTAAGAGTTCTATTTTAATTATCCCTCGCTATGTCCGAAGTCTCAATCCTTATCTATTTACTTAGATGATCGTCGCTCTCTGTATCCCTAATCCCTCCTTGTGTTCTACGTACCTGGTTCCTTCATGTGTCACAACGCCCTCGTTAATCCCTGTGTCCAAAGTCCCTCGTCCCTCAATGTGTCCCAAGTCCCTCATTTATCACTGTGTCCCAAGTCCCTCATTTATCACTGTGTCTCAAGTCCCTAATCCATCACTGTGTCCCAAGTCCCTCATCCATCACTGTGTCTCAAGTCCCTCATCCATCACTGTGTCCCAAGTCCCTCATCCATCACTGTGTCTCAAGTCCCTCATCCATCACTGTGTCTCAAGTCCCTAATCCATCACTGTGTCCCAAGTCCCTCATCCATCACTGTGTCCCAAGTCCCTCATCCATCACTGTGTCTCAAGTCCCTAATCCATCACTGTGTCCCAAGTCCCTCATCCATCACTGTGTCTCAAGTCGCTCATCAATCACTGTGTCCCAAGCCCCTCATCCATCACTTTGTCCCAAGCCCTCATCCATCACTGTGTCTCAATTCCCTCATCCATCACTGTGTCCCAAGTCCCTCATCCATCACTCTGTCTCAAGTCACTCTTCCATCACAGTGTCCCAAGCCCCTCATCCACCATACTGTCTCAAGTCCCTCATCCATCACTCTGTCTCAAGTCCCTCATCCATCACTGTGTCCCAAGTCCCTCATCCATCACTGTGTCCCAAGTCCCTCATCCATCACTCTGTCTCAAGTCACTCTTCCATCACAGTGTCCCAAGCCCCTCATCCACCATACTGTCTCAAGTCACTCATACATCGCTGTGTCTCAAGTCCCTCATCCATCACTGTGTCCCAAGTCCCTCATCCATCACTTTGTCTCAAGTCCCTCATCCATCACTGTATCCCAAGCCCTCATCCATCACTCTGTCTCAAGTCACTCATCCATCACTTTGTCCCAAGCCCTCATCCATCACTGTGTCCCAAGTCCCTCATCCATCACTGTGTCCCAAGTCCCTCATCCATCACTGTGTCCCAAGTACGTCATCCATCACTCTGTCTCAAGTCACTCATCCATTACAGTGTCCCAAGCCCTCATCCATCACTGTGTCCCAAGTCCCTCATCCATCACTTTGTCCCAAGTCCCTAATCCATCATTTTGTCTCAAGTCCCTCATCCTACCTAGTGTTTCAAGTCTCTCATCCACCACTGTGTCCCAAGTCCCTCATCCATTCTTGTGTCCCTCGTCCATCCCTGTGTCTAAAGCCTTTCATTCCTCCTTTTGTCCAATGTCTCTCGTCCATATTGTACCTCAAGTTCCGCGTCCCTCCCTATGTCCCAAGTCCCTCATCATACACCGTGTTTCAAGTACCTCATACATCCTTGTGTTCAAAGTTCTTCATCTCTCCCTGTGTCTCAAAATCCTCGTCTTAATCTTTATGTTTCAAGTTTCTCGTCCCTCTCTGTGTGTTTAGTTCCTCGTCCCTCTCTTGGCCTCAAATTACTCGTCCCTCTCTGGGTCTCAAGTTTCTCTGCACTCCCTGTGTTTCAAGTGTTTCGTCCCTTTTTGTTTCCGCTTTTGCCTCCCCATGTCTAAGTCTGATATCAGTCTCTGTGTCGTACACATGTTTATTTGTAATGCATGAATCATTCATTCATCACCATTTGTAAAACAAGTGTCACATATCATATTGGTCTCAGAGTCCTTAAAATCCCAAAATGTCCAACATTTTTTTATCTCGTTTTCCACAATTCTTTAATATTTCCTGTACATATGAAGCTTTATATCAGCCCTATAAACAATCTCCGGTGTCCCAAGTTTTTCAAGTCTTCCATGTCTCCAATTTCAAGGATTGTATTTTATAACATTTGCGTAGAATCTCATCCCTATGCTTAAGTTTTCAAATTATCTCCAGGGATCCCATACAAAAGATTTCGTGAAAAAACGTCGAATACCTACAAAACACCATTTTCAAAGGTTCAATATTTCTATTTCACCTACCTGACATCTAATAAAACTAATAATGCGATAGACTTACCTTGTGCAATAAACACTCATCACACACTAATCTATTCCATACAAAATAATATTAACCTTTAGACATGACTAAGGAAACAAGCACTGACATGAAGCAATGTTGCGAATAGATTATCTAAAGAATGAGGTTGGAGTAACTTTTACAGCTATAAATAGAATTGGGACTCGTTTTTGTTGTGAATGTGGACCACAGTATATCTAATGGGTTTTCATAAATGTATAATTTATTTTCGTGAAATTCAGAATTGCCAGAAAAATCAGATACTTCGCTATGCTATCTATATAGAGAACTGCTCTTAGAAATGACATTTATTGAACATTAGGAACGGCTCGCATGCTGCGCGAAAAGTTAGTATTTCAGATAGCGTTGGGGGCCGCGGTGGTCGAGTGGCAAGCGCGCTCGACAGGTGCTACGATGGTCACGGGTTCGAATCCATGGGAAGCCAGGGACCCGCTTCCGGGGCCCAGGGCGTCCCCGAGCCCCACCCAGCCCCAAATGGGCGAAAAGCGGTGGGGTAATGCGAAGAACCCCCAACAGTGGCATGTGATCGCTGGATCATCTGCCAAAAAAAACAAAACAAAAAAAAAAACAACTGCTGCCTTGCAGATGGTCTTGGTTGATCACAAGGCTATGGAAGCAAATCGCGAAAATACAGCAGGCTGAAGTCGGAGACCATTGGCCGTTCAGCGCAAAACTCGTGGCACTCAAAACTCAATATTGAGAACCAAGAAAAGAAGAAGTTAGCGTTGAAACCCACGTTACAAATTGCTGGAAGATGTGACAATAAGTAGCAAAGACCATGGCAACATAGGCGTCATACCAACAACATAATTATGCTTATCGGTTTCAGCATGAGCAGGAAATCCGCCTCCTAAGATTCATAAATAATCTTACGAACAAAGCTTTTTAATGACTGGCATTTTCCATTGATTAATAATCAAGTACGTATGTACTAATATTGATCAAAAAACATTTTTTTTGGTAAGTAATATCGGCGGAAGTGTACTTAAAAACTTTCTAAAGTTTTATGACATTGGGGTTCCCTGGGCTAAATTGTTGAAAAATTTAATTTATAACACAACAATTGATATTAATTCCCTAGTAAATCTTGAAGAACAGAAAGTGTTGTTTTCAGATGTTGATGCACGAAACGTGTGACAATTATCTGAGAGATCCAAACAGACACATCACTAGGTGCTGCAGGACGTGCGACCACACAGGAGTGACACAAAATGTAATATTCTGTAATTTTTTTTTATATGACGCTGATAGACTTGGATAAAGTCTATGACAACACAATCACCAGTGATTCCTTCGTGTGGAG
This sequence comes from Radix auricularia, assembly GCA_002072015.1. Lineage (NCBI taxonomy): Eukaryota > Metazoa > Mollusca > Gastropoda > Lymnaeidae > Radix > Radix auricularia. The sequence goes on along the minus strand of MUZC01000645.1, from coordinate 825,474 downwards.
CTGTTGTAGTTCAGTATATACATTATTGTTCAGATCCTCGGAATAAGTAAACAATGAGGTGTTTGTGATACATCGCCCAAACAAGAAAAGCGAAACACTAAATCAATATATACAGGTAATCGTCTACTTTATCATGTCTTAAGTTTAGCAAATGTGGCAAGGAAAGCAGGAATACGAAATTTTTCGCTGGCATTCATAGATACCTCAGGGACATCACCGTTAAAGATCGCTGTCCTTCGTTTACGATTTCGCGTCAAAGTTAATTTAAAATTCACACCTAGGGTTATTTCTTTTGCAGCTTCTTGCAAATAATTGAAATTAATTACTAGATTAATGTATCTCCATTTTATAACGCAGTAATCCATCAGAAGAGCTGTCATACTTTTCTGTCTCTAATCCAGACTCCAATACTGCCATTAGCTTAATACGCTTTTTGTTTGATAAGTAGCCGAAAGGATAGAACCATGGGAGGCAAATTTTATCAACATTTTTAACAATGCCGTCAGTCATTAGTTCAAAAATCAAAATGTTTGTGTAATCACAAGGAAATTATTTATTTTTTGGTCACTTTTATCATTATATTTATTTTGTATTATTTACTTTTTGACTTTCGATAATTTGTAAATGATGGGTCGATTATTCATTTAATATAATTAAATCGATAAAAACTTTAAACTATTAATCGAGAAAATAATCGTTAATTTTCGCATCCATACCAGAAACATTTGCAAAAAGTGTAATCAACAAATTCGCTCAGTGTTATGACCCAATGGTAAAAACAATTCTATTTATGGGGCTTTAAATAAACTACAATAAAAGCTCAGGTGCCGAAATGGTAAAAGATGTAAATTATAAAACAAAAGCTGATTATATCTAGATCATGATTGAAATTTTCGTTTGTCAATATTTGTAAAGATCGTGCAGAATCGAATAGGATATATGATCTTAAAATTTTACGAAAAATAGATTAATGGAATGCGGATAGTTAATATGTGTTAAATGTCCTATAGTAAATTTGTTATGAGCACTCAAGCTCCATCCATACAAACTGTATACAATTTTAAGTATTGTAACTATAAAGATCATATTAGGAAAAGCTAAATTACGGCGCCCGGCTCCAATTGAGTGAGAATGAAAAGATTTGTTCCCCCCAATTTTTTTTCCATCGCGGAAATGCACTCAAAAGCTTTCATATTTACCTGTACGGCAAATTGATGAATTGTTGATGAAATATAATTTTTTATATAGCTCATTAATAAAAACGAAAAATAACAACAGTATTGGAACAATGAAAATACTAATGTGAGTCTAACACTTTAGGAACATTTTTCAATAAGGAGCCCGAGGCTTAATTTATAATGAGAAATTATGATGAGTAAAAGGTGTAAAATATAAATTATTTTATTTTTTACTTAAAGGTAAAAAACGGTTTCCAAATAATGTGTAGGAACTGAGAAACCAAGCATTATACTTCTTGAGTAGCATAGAGTGATTAAATATTCAAAAGATATATTGGAGAAATAACCTTAAAATGTCAGTTTAGAAACTAAATTACTAGACCATACTAAATGATAAAAAAGTCAAACATTTTTAAGCATGAATATAGCCAGAAAACCATAATAAATAGGACGAATAAAAAATTAAGAGAGAAAGATAGCTTTCAGTGCAAAGTCGGTCAGCTTATTCTATGAGTTAGTATATATGTTAAACAACTTTTAGGTACTAAGTTATACATAAATAGAGTAGGTGTTCATTGTAAAAATTGCACTTGCAAAACCTACTAAGTCAATATTATAAATTGAGAAAAATTGTAATTTATAGAAAGTTAAGATTTCTTAATTCTAAAAGTCTGTATATTTTTATTTTGTTTGCGTGTGTGCTGATTATTTTTCCCTTAAAAACAATATTTTGAGTTAATAAAAAACGCTTTAAATTATTATTTTTGTTTTTGTTTTTATTGCATGTTAAAATATAAATTTCAAAACATCTGTTCATTTGAATATGGATAATAATGGATAGCTTTATAATTAGTTGTCAAGACCTTAAATAATTAAATTAGTCACTAAAATCTTAAACGTTTACAAAAAAAGGTATTTTGGGCCCCCCAGCCCCGAAGGAGATGCAATTAGGAGTTTAGTAAACTATGGTATTTTAAACTACTTATGAAGAATTAATATACAAAGTTTGGTTAAGATCCATAAATATTGCAAGTAGTTAGCGCTTAAACTAATTTTTATATACCAAATATAAGCAAAAAATTGCATTCTGGGCCCCCTGCGCCCAAAGTGTTTTTACATTGAGAAGAAAAAGTTGACAGTTACTATCACATGAGCGTTCTTAACAGTCTCAAGTTTTTGTAGGCAAATTTGTTTAAAGTTCCATTCATCTACTCAGTACCTAACAGATAAACCTATTTGTTATAGCTTTTGTTATTAAATTATGACATTAAGGGGCCCAATGGCCAATTCAAGGCAGGATATAAAGTTCAAAACACCTGTTTAGTTTATGATGGATAATAATGGATACATTCAGTTGCGTAGCTAGAGCTTTAGCCACCCGGGGCGGTCTCCAATTTTCCGCCCTTTTAGGGGGCGTCCATAAATGACGTCACGCAGGAGGGAGAGAGGGGAGTCACACATTTGAAGTCACAACAAAACGCGCAACTTTAAATAAAAGTTCCTCTTAATTATATGATTAGCTACACTTTATTTAATAAGTTTTACATGTTTTTACGTGTGTTATGATATTATAGAGTACAGCCTTACACTAATAACATATTTAAATGAACCCAAAAAAGGATTGGAAACCAGCTCTTTTTCAAATAGAAAATACGGCTTTTATGGGAAAGAGGGGGGGAGCTTTGTGATGTCACATTGAAGAATTGGTCTAAATTTTTGTGACGCCGTGTGACTAAGGTGCAGAGGGTACAAAATCAGCCAAAATTGCCTGACGTCATTATGGACGGCACCTTAACTCAACCGTATGATGGTTTATAAATTAATAAACATTAATTAATAATTGTAATTGAAAATTAGTGTACTGTAAAATATTGGGAACATTGTTACCATTGTATGCCCTATTTATGTAAGCAGTCATAAAAGAGGCCGCATTAGATGATATAACTATATTTACACATTTTTAAAAATACGAGAAGCTTTTTAATGGCCACAAGAAAGTTATTGTTGTCACATGTCCCCCCAAACCCCAATCTGAGACAAAACATATACCAAATTTGCAACCCCTCCCCTTCCCCGCCCCCCAAAAAAAGGTGAATATGTTTTTATTTTTTATTTATAAATATATATATTTTTTATAAACAAAGAAATTGTATACATTAGTATCTAAACATATTTATTCAATTACTTACTGAACTTTCATAGAATAAAAATCGTGTATTATGTTATCGAAATTGAAATTATTTTTACATTGCCCTATGGCAAGTAATGCACGATTTTATAGTATTACATCACTTATTGTGGAAAGAAGATAATTTTTTATCAACTGCAGTTTCGACAAGCTCCTTTCACAACTAGATACACTGATAGTAATTGTTTAAAAAATTCTTAGCAAAATTATAATGTTGGGAAAATATATTTTCTATCTACTCTGTTGAATATATTTTAATATATCAAGGGGCAATTCCCCACCCCCCCTTGTTTTTCTAACATAATGCCTTTTCTTGTAGTGTAAAGATAAAGCCAGGGCCGGTCTTAGGCCACTGCTACCTCTGCGGCCGCAGAAGGTTCATGCTTTCATAGGCCCCTCCTATCTTAATTATCACTTATTATCCTTATTAACACCTTATCCCTACCCAGAGTGTGCCCCGCGCAACCCTTTTCGCATACTAATCTGCATAGGGCCCTGCAATTGCTAAGATCGGTCCTTTCTACAGCCATAAAAACCTAGAATACTTTTCTTTCAATATTGAACTGTTCTATATCTATAGTAATAAAGAAATTTATTAGATATTAACATTTTTCACTTAGTAGTTTTTATTGTATTATACACGAATACTTTCTTGTAAGGATATGCAACTCATCGCTGAGTTCTATTATTTTCTTTTATAACAACTATTTACATACATGGATATATTCATTTCTTGTTGTACGGCTTATTCTAAGGATAGAACCCCGTCTCCAGAAATTCCCCCACTCATACTATTTCTCCTTCTAACTAGGCATTCAGTTGATAACTCCAACTCTCTCTAGTCATAACTTTGTTTCATGAAATGGGTTTGAATTCTTTTTTTTAAAAAAACGGGTTTCCATAAATTGAGATTCTATGAAAAAGAAAAAGATTGAATTGAATAGAGTAAAGTTCCAGCATCTGATCTCGTAATATTAGTAACTTTTTCACATGTCAATTTTTTCCTAGACGCTTGAATTTTATACGTATGCCTTTTTCAACATTATTTATGTTAGTGCGGTGTTTATTAACGGAGAAATTTGAATATTTTCATGTTCTTGCCCTAAATCTTAATAATTTTTAATTAAATACACAAATTAAAATTATTTACACATTACTTTTATTTGTTAAACGTAGCATTTTATTGAATAACTGCATTTTAATGAAAAAGAAAAGTTATGTGTGCTAATTTAATGCAATAAAAACAAAATACATTTACTTTTTAAAACGTTACAATTGTTTTTCTTAAACTGCAACAGTAATATAAATAAAAGTTGCAAGTTAAATACAATATGTGAATCACCATAGTATGTAGGTACTTCTTAGCGCATCAATCTGCGCAAGTCAAAAATCCTCGCAAAAACTGTCGTGGGGATATTAACAGTACATATTATTCGGTCCAGCGGTGATGGGTTGTTTTTGGTGCAGTTTTCTTATAATAGCTCCATTTGTGACCCACACCGCTTAATTTTCCAAAGAAATCGATACCATTTTGAGCAATTTTTAATTTTTGAACGGGTTTGCGCTATTTTAAACTACCATTTTGTTATCAAACTAATGGATCCTGAATCAATTTATTCAGACTAGAAATGTATATCTTCGTTTCACACTGGTTTTCCTCCTTCAAAAGAAAAAGGGTGGTTGTCGGAAATGGCTTTATGTTTCAAATTGCCACAAATGCAACCCTCTAGGTGAGTGCCGCCCTGGGCAGACCGCCCCCACCGCCCCCCTCTAGCTACGCCGCTTGATACATTTATCATCATTTGTCAAGATATTTCATAATTAAATTGGGCAATACAATCTTAAAGGCTTCTACAAGTATGCATTATAGGCCCCAAGCCCCAAAATGGTGACCATTCGGAAATGACCTACCTATACTATTTTAATAGGGGCTATCAATATTATAAGTACAACATTTGATTAAGATCCATCATATTATCAAGTAGATAGCGCTTAATTAAAATAATTTTTTTATAGCTCATATTAGAAAAAAATTAACAATTAGAGCCCGGTACCCCTTTACAGTTAAATGGAGAAAAAAGTAGCCAGTTAACATTCCGGAAGGGTACTAAACAGTCTCAAAAAATTACATGACGATCGAATGATTGAATTAGTCAGCTATAAAGGATAAGCACACTCACTCACACACACACACACACACACACACACACACGCACACACACACACACTATGGCATATTAAGGGGGGGGGAGAAACGGTCTAAAGCAAGGGGCCCCCGATTGTTTGGGGGCCCCAACACTTTTTATATTTCATAATAAAAGTGTACAAGTATTTGCACGAACCCTTTCAAATATAATAAATGAATAAATATTATCTATACAACTGATAGCGTTCAGACATGAAAAGCAAAAGCAAAAGTATTGATAGTACTTAATAATCGAAAAACTTTAATTGGTTTACTTCGCATAATATAAAATAAAGTTTATATTTATACAATTTCTCATTTTATTCAAGCTCCGCTGGTCGTGAGGAGATAGTACAGGCTAGCGAAGCCAGTGGTAGTGGGTTCTATTCCCAGCAGGGGAAGATAAAGCTTTTTTTTCACACTCAATTATATACTTATAACATTTCAAACAGTTAATTCTTCGTGTTTGTTTTATTTTTTCATTATTAATATTTAGTTACAGTCTTATATTAGCCTACAAATATTTTATTTTAAGGATGCTAACTGGATATGGCCCCCGTTATATTGCAGCCCGGGGCCCCGTGCACTCTTAATCCACCCCTGCACACACACACATACAGACATAATTTGATTTTTATTTAGATAGATAATTGATTAGCCTATTTATAGATAAATGGGTCATATCATCGGGAGATTTTTCATAATTTGAATCTCTATTTTATCCATTGAGATCATTTTAAATAAATTTAAAAAAAAAACGATTATATGTTTATACAATTTATAAGACTAGAATTTAATTTTATCTATCGAAATTATATTTGCAAGCATAAGACAAAAACGAAAGCCTACTAAGGGTTCTGTAAGAGTTTCCTATAGTATTGAAATTATCATTGAAGTTGTTGGAGTTCTGTTATCACAGCTTGGTTAATGGTGCTTTAGATTATTTTTAATATGATAAAGTCTGGCAAGAGGTACTTAACATACTTTTTTTTCAGGATTCTCTGACTTAGGACTACTTAATATTATAATCTCAAACTATTATACGCAGGTAAGTAGCGTTAAGTAAGTCAGCAAGTCAGATGTCTCTGTTAAAGTTTAGAAAGCTAAAATATTTACAAAATCAGACAAGATGACTTGATTAACGCCCCTTTGACTGTGGCTGGTGCGTTTCTTGAACGAAATACTACACTATAACCCTTAGCATTAGAAAAATAAGAGATACTCACCCGTTTCCAAACCCATCACTTAACCGCATCGGAGACAAATGTCAGTGAGCAAATTACAAAAGGTCACCGTTACAGTAGTTAGCAGTTTTGATATATTTATATCTTATTTACTATTTTAAATACAGCGGATTCTTGTTGATTACCCTTATTATTTGTTAAGAGTGGTTATACATTAAAAAACTTGTTGCTATGAATTCGAAAACAGAGGTGCTCCCATCTTGTACCCGTGATAACCGAAATGACACGAGGAAACTCTTAGTATTTGTCATTTTTATCTGTAGGTCCAGATTGAAACTTATTGAAGCCCTATGCTATTAGAGAAATGGGGTCAATTACAAAACATTATAAGGGCCCAATTTGCTTTTCAAATGGCTTTAGGTTTGAAATAAAAAAATAAATTAGAAATGTGTACATTGCCTGAGTAACACTCTGTCTTTCTGTGCAAATGCAAGAAGTAAAAAATCTAGCAGTTTAAACTTAATTTTAGGAAAATGTAGAGTATCGATCAGAAAAATGAGTTAAAAGAAAAAGAAGTCCAAAAATGGGGACATAAATTAATGTTCTAGCGTATAATGTATAAAACTGGGCCACAGTGAGTTTCATGACGAAAGTTTATACCGTGCTCTCTAAGTAGCAAATGTTGTAACTAGGATGTTTTTCAATCATGGAAATATTACTAAACATGTTAAACATATTTTAACGCACCTTACCATTTTCGAATCATCTCATTTTTTGGTCCCATGTATATTGGAGCCTGGGGACAAATTTCCCCCACATTATTACGATTGCACCCGTCGGTGCAATGGTGTCTAACTTTGATTTTCATTCTTATATGTGGAGACGTGGTTTTTACGCTAAACAATATTATGAGACAACTTAGCATAGGTTTAAAAAAAATAACCAGAAATTATTAATGTATTCCCCGTGTAAAAACATTTTTTTTTGCCTCAACCAAAAGGTTTTTGCAATAGCAACATCTTCATTGGCAAACGATGGTTTGGGAGTGGCAGCATATAATACAAACCATAAAATATCTTGTGACTAAAAATGATTTTAAAGCCAATAGACTTGAATGTTCGAATTAAAATTTGCAACAAATATATTCTACTTATCAAATATTTGGACTGCAGAGACCCATCTCTAAACACTGTTTTTCAACAGGTATTATAGACTGTCAAAGTTAAGTGACATCTTATTTAATTTTTGAGATAACAAATCAAATTTAAAATGAAAATCACCAATAAGGCTGTTGTAACCAAGTATGTATAGGTTATGGTCTCCCCACTACGACTTGAACCATATATTTCCCCGTGAATGAATGATCCGAATAACTGGAGCATACATAATTTAACTCAAGTTTTCAATGTATAAAATGGAACAAATGACATTCCTTAAAATGTATTTGTTGCTTTAACAAGAATACCTTAACATAAACAGTTGTGGGACTTTCTTTAACTTGAAAGATTGCCTTTGGAAAACATAAAAGGCCAATCGTATGATAATGGGGAAACATAAGAGGCCACACTTTTGATAAAGAGAAAAACACGAGCGGCTAAGAATATGATTATGGGGCGAACATGAAAGGAAAACATGCGGTGTGCAAGAAACGATTAGACATATGAACCCCGGTGAAATTTTTGTACCCCGTGATAGCCACTCACTTAACGTAGTACTTAAAAATATAAGTTTATTCGTAAATTGAGGAGCAAAATTCTTTGATATTGAAGTATTCTTTTTAGCGGTGACACATTTGGGTAAATGTGTTACGAGGGGGAGGGGATGAAAATCGGCCAAAATCCAGTGGCGTCTGTGATAACGGCCCTTATTCACTCATAAACGATAACATAGATACACGTTTTTATATTTTATACTGTCGGTAGTGAATGACTTTGTTGTGTGACATATAAAAAATGCTAACTTAACAAGCTCTACAACCCTCATACCTACAACAGCATAAAGCTAAATAATTGTTAAAACTTGCATGATTATTTATTCCTGTGACAATTGTTTACGAGGCTGCAAAGTGTACGCCAGTGGTGATTTGCTGACCAATATAACTAGCCATTTACTTGACTCTTTATTTAGCAGTAAATCTGCTACTAGGGCATCTTTGCGATGCGTTAATGTTATCCTCATATGTAAAGTTAATAAAAAACGCAATGTTACCGTTTTGATTAAATATCATCGAAGAGGTTTTATCCACGCGCAGTATTATTTGAAACCGACCGGTGTTACATTGTTTCTTTTAGAAAGATCATAGCAAAAATAAGTTTTCTTGTAATTATTTTTCCATTCGGTTTCATTAGGTTTTACAACACGAGTTTGAAACCTTAAGATCAGAAAAAATACAAAAGTATAAATTTAAGAAATTATTGAGTAAGGAAGTAACATTTCTGTCGCGTTCCAATTAATGGTGATCTACTGGCCGACTGTGGCACAGGTCCCATAGATACCCCATCACTGCACTAGGTATCACATGTAATAAGATAAAAAAATAATATTAATCTAACGCAGAAAATCTGAATTAGACGATTTTTTCATAAATTATGGAATTTTTTAGTTTCTTTTTTTAAATTTTATATTTTTAAGAAAAAAATGAAAATTCTTTTTAATTTGTTTTTATTTGCTTTTTACCTACTTCATAAATTCCAAGCACTGTATTATTTGTTATATGCCCTTTTCAGTAAAAGCGGAAAAATAAGAATAAGCATGAAAAGTTAATACATGCTTGCAGATATTATTACCACTTAATCAATTTTTTCAGCAAACTTTTAAAAGATGTTAATAAAACAATTCTAACAATAATATCGTATTTAATCAAATATTTTATTTTCATCCCCACTTTTTCATAAATGGATCAGTTTTAATTATATTTTAATTATTAAAATATTTTTTTTGAATGTGTGTGGACTCTTGTACATAACATATATTTTTAAATAGTATATACTTTTAAAAAATTATTTAATGATAATTCTCTTAATATTATGAATTGTTTAAAGCTTTTTAAACTTATTGGACTGCTAATTTGAAACTACTTTCTTATATAAAACTCATCAACAAATAAAAACATTGCATTTAAGGAAACCTTTGGACAGCTTTTCGTTGCCTAAAAATTTGGTGAAATTAAAAAAAAAAATGCATAATCATTCATTGTTTAATTCAAAAACATAATTATAATTCACAGGGTTGAAACTAACTTTCACCTACTGCTTTATATTGATTAAAGTAATCATTTTGTCCGAGTATATATCCTTAATTTGGTGCTACAGCCCAAGTTTTGTTTCTAGTATTGTTTGAATCCAGAAAATAATAAAAATAACTTACGAGAAAGTTTCAGGGAAACGTTATAATGTAATGGGGTTTTCCTAGACATATCAATGTTGGTACTTGTTTTTGGTGCGGTGCGCACTGTATGAAAGATTATGACGTAATAGAGTGAATGAGACGTAGCGTGAAGCAGTTGTTGCAAGAGAGAGAAACTAGGAATTAAAATTATTAAATTTATAAACGTTTCAAAGGTGTTGGTTTTTTACTTGAGTTGAACTGTCCATGTTTTCTGTAAAAATATCGAGACAACGACGTAACATTACGGGCTCGTCCGGGATTATTTGTGGACCAAGGCAGCAAATAACTCAAGTCTCTGGTTTTCAGCAGACGTCCTTCAAACAAATTAGTAGTGTATTTGCTCTATCGTCGTCAGTGACGAGCGTGCATTTGGAGGCGGTTCCTGTGGGTCATGAAATCGTCGGTCAGTTCTGTACACATCCCCTGTGCAGTCGCTGTGATCCGTGAATCATCGCAACGTAGGTCAGCTCTGAACATACCTCTAGCGTGTAGTCGTAGTGACCCGTGAATCATTGCGACGTCAGCCTGTTCTGAACACATTCCGTGTGATTTCGTAGAGATCCTGTGAATCAACACAACTTCGGCCAGATCTGTAAAGTGCCTTATAGAATAAAAATATTGGCTGTCAAGTTTTTATATACAAAGTTTTGTTATGACCCATCAGTTTAAATATCCGGCATCCTTCCGTCTCGCGAGACGATGGTGCATCACCGTTGGGTTGGGTTGCATTTCCTCGAGTGACTGTGCAGTCCTATCCTTGAGTGACAGTCTTTGCCACAGTTTTTACACACGAGTTCTGTGCTTCCAAATGTTTTGGCCTTTCTCCTAGCTCTTCTGTCTGCAGCCTCCTCCATTCTTCGCTCCTCGGCTACTATCACGCCCTCTTTGACAACTGTGCGCCACGTAGATCGGTCTTCTGCCTTACACTCCCAGTCACTTGTATGTATTTTGGCTGCTTTCATGTCCCTTTGACAGACATCTTTAAATCGCAAGCGTGGGCGACCTGTTTTCCTCTTTCCTGAAGCAAGTTCACCATATAGGAGGTCCTTCGGGATGCGGCCGGGGCTCATTCTTTTGACATGTCCTAGCCACCTCAGGCGTCTTTCACTAAGAATTGAGAACATGCTTTGGGTATTGGCACGCGTTAGTACCTCACTATTAGGTACTTTTTCTTGCCATTTAATACCAAGGATGCGGCGCAAGCATCTCAAATGGAAGCTGTTAAGCTTACGCTCTTGTGATGTATAAGTGGTCCATGTCTCGCTCCCATATAGTAGTGTACTGATGACACAGGCTCGATAGACGCACAGTTTGGTTTTCTCCGTTAGCTTGGTGTTTTGCCAGACCCGCTTATTTAGTTTAGCCATTGTTGCGGCTGCCTTGCCAATTCTGCTGTTTATTTCTTCTTCAATGGACAGTGTATTGGAGACCTTGGATCCCAAGTAGGTGAAGCTGTCCACAACCTCCAAGTTTTCATTATCGATATTTATGGTAGGAGGAGGTCGAGTGTCTTGGGCCATGATGTTTGTCTTTTTCAAGCTGATTTGCAGACCAAATTCTTTGCAGGCATTGGAGAAGCTTGACACGAGTTGTTGCAAACCAGATTCTGTATGTGCTGTTAGTGCCGCATCATCCGCAAATAGTAGCTCTCGAATTAGGACATCCGTCGTTTTGGTCTTGGCTCGGAGGCGGGCAGTGTTGAAAAGTCCTCCATCAGCTCTGGTATGTAACCAGATTCCCTCACTGCTATCCTTGAATGCGTATCGAAGAAGTACAGAGAAGAATATTGCGAAGAGTGTTGGTGCGAGTACACAACCTTGTTTAACTCCGCTGCTGACAGGGAAGGCCTCTGACTTAGCTCCATCGAACTGTACTGTGCCAAGCATATTTTCATGGAACTGTCTGATGATGGCAAGTAGGTGAGGGGGACATCCAATTTTTGCCAGTATTTGGAATAGCCCGTTGCGACTGACTAAGTCGAAGGCTTTTGTAAGGTCCACAAATGCAATGTATAGTGGCATCTGCTGCTCTCTGCATTTTTCCTGGAGCTGTCGTATGGAGAACACCATGTCTATGGTAGACCGACCGGACCGGAAACCACACTGAGACTGCTAATTTGAAACTACTTTCTTATATAAAACTCAT
>MUZC01000645.1:774378-798390 GCA_002072015.1 Radix auricularia | reverse complement strand
GAGTATTTTGTACACTTAAAAAGGGCTCACTACGTTTATCAGAAATTTTCTAAAATTTGAAGAAAAGACATTGCAGTCTCAATCGTCCCTTAAAATAAGTACATACACAACATTATATACAAATGAGCAGAAATAAGCACCAGATATTAAACAAAGTTCCTTAGATAGAACGAGTTGAGCTTAGCTCATTGCACGCCGATAAAATAAATCTCCAGGAAAACTAAAATCTGCTTTAGTATAGTCACATTGTTACTGTAGTCATGTGTGTCAAGAAACACACAACAGTTGTGATATGGTCATGTCTGTCTGTACTTGAATATTTATTGTAATATGTAATGAATGAAGTATTTTCCTTTTGACACAAATCAACAGACATACAATAATATTTTTAATAAAATGAGGTTTACAATGCTAAAAATATTAAAATACAACTTCAAAAGAAAATAAAAAAAATGCTGTGCTTTTATTTTATAGGTAACGAAAAAAAACAACACACACAAAAAAAAAAACTCTGCTATGTTAGTTAGATGAAAAAAAAACAACAACAAAAAAAAACACGACAACCTTAGCTAACTATCAAGAAATTGTCGGAAAGAGTGGGAAAATGGTATGTACAGCCAATAGTAGTCATACCGGATTTGAAATGTATTTGTGTATGTGTGTGTTTTTATGTGTGTGACTGTGTGGTTGTGTATATGAGTGTGTGTTTACATGTGTTACTGTGAGTTTGTGATTGTGATTATGTGCGCATACCTTGTTGGAAACGATTAAATATATTAGAGACTATAACTTTTTATGTTTTTTTAAATCTATTATTATGTTTGATATTTGCAACTGATTCATTTTTATGCATTTATTTCGCTTAATATTGTCTGAAGTTTATGAAATATGTTCCTGCAATTATATATTCCATTATATATTAAGGGGGGATTTATTTCTTTTATAAATAAGTATATGCTTATTTTTAATTTTTTACAAAACTATGTTTGCAAATACATATATATATATATATATATATATATATGTCACGGTTAAAAAACACATTCCAGTCTTCATAAGCAATTTTGTTTATTTGCGGCTCAATTTTTATAAATAATTACAATAACTATGAAGTCTAGAATACAATCCTTGTTACTGTAGCTTTAACATATTTACGTTACATTTTTAGAAGTTTGCTAAAAGCTTTATCCTCATTAGATCTATATGCTTTACTCAAATTTTTCTTTCGATAATTATTATGTTACCAAGTTGAGTAAACTTGCGATGCTCGTTTGAATTATAAAAACAATATGTTTCCTTTCATCAGACTTTTATGAAGTACAATTAACATCTTAGCAACTGTATAGTAATTTTGCTCATCTAATTTATGTTACAAGCATCACTATCATAACTGTAAGTCACATTGTTTAAAAGAAACAGGAGTGTTTGAGTGAAAATTATGTATCGAAGATTTGGTTTCAAATTATTTGAAATAAAAAGTATACAAGACATAAGTTTTGACGTTTTAAACCTTATGTTTGTTGTCATGTAGAATTATTATTGTCTTACATATATACATATATACATATATATATTAAAAAAGGTTAATATTATCATTATTATTTGTACATTTTAAAGGATTAGGAACTTAGAAAAGCAAAGTTAGGTGACTGAAATGCTCATGGAGTGAGATGGAGTGAAATATCAGCGATATGTGATAGGGTGTGAAACAAATTGTGAAAAAATAGAACAAAAATATGGATGATGGCTGTTCCTCCAATGGACTTCTCCGTGTCTGCTTACATCTCTAATGATAAAGAGCGAATTTTTTTAGTACACACTGTCCGGAGTTGTTCATGTCTTTATATTTTATGATTTTATGCACATATAAACATATTTACAAGAAGTTACAGTGGTATTTTAAAAGCCAGCTAGTTTATTATATTGTTTACTAATTTAGTTTATAATCAGTTTTATATTTGATATATTACATTTTTAATTATATCTCTAAATAGAATATCTGGTTTTCCTATTTGGTAGAACGAAAATTCTGGGCTTTGTGTGAACATCGTCATAAAAAACAGAAATTGACTACACATTGGTGATCTTGGGTATTATAAGTTGCTACTCAAAGTCATTGAGTTGGAAATACATACACATCATAAAATCACATCACATTCAACAAAGATATTAATAAGTTTACACTTTATTTTAAACAAAAATTATAATTTCAATTAAATATCTCTTTACCAATATGATGCTTCTTTGGGGTTGTAATGTTTGAACTTTGCATTTATGTAGTTTTTTCTTGTTTAAAATTTAGGGTCCGTTGGGGAAGTCTTGACTATAAAAGAGGTACGTGATTCAAAGATGTTTGGGAACTGTCACGTAAAAATGTGCGGTGTGTCATGGTCAAAAGGAGGTAAAGAAAAGGTCACGGGTGAATGTTCACGAGAACACAGAGAGAGAGAGAGAAGTTGAAGAGCCAGAGAGAGATGGCTGTGCTGTCTTGGGACTGATAAGTTCTTTTTGTAGAAAGTGTACATACGTTAAGTTGCGGCATTAAAGATTTCTTTGTTTACAAAGAACAAGGACTTCAATGTTATTGTGGTGTGAAAGAGATTGCTGTTAATTAACGTTCGCAAAGTGAGAAACGGAGCACACTGTTACATAATTTGGGTCAGAACCTGTCATCCATGTTACATTGGTGTGAGTACGGACCATCCTGTTACATTGGTGTCAGAAGTGGGCGCTTGGTGACAGAAGCGATCCCCACGTTACATAAACTGTGTGTTACATTGAAGTGTCAGAAGTGAAAGCTACATTCTTTCGGAAAAAAAANAGTCTGAGACCATTAAAGTAAAATCATGTGCAGTTGGAAGATTAATTGGTCGTAGAGGACACAAAATCAGAAACATTGAAGCAGACAGTAATTGTCAGATAAAAATTTATCATGATTATGACTCATCAAATCAAAGTTTCGTTAAACTATTTGGAAGCAAACATGCTATCTCAAAAGCCAAGCGACTTATTCAAGATGCTGAACTTGATATTGTCAACAGAAACACTGATGTTCGTGAATAGTGAATTACTGAACCTTTAAGAGACTGATGAAGCATTGAAGAACTATTATTTTGACTTAATACCAGTTGTAATGTTATTTTTATAACATAATTCTCTGTGGATTAACTTTGTAATCAATGTTATACATTATTTCAGCTAAGAGCATGTTAAATTACTTTGTATCCATAAAGGAACATGTGAGATCACCGCATAATATAAATTAATTATCTATATGTCCTAAAGTTGATTCAAAATAGCAATGAATTAAATATAGTATAGTATGGACAAGCATAGCTGATGATTATATCCATCAGTCAGTTTTTAAAATATTTTTTGACTTGTTGTAAAAACAATGTTTATTGTGCATTTTATGCTTAATATTTCTAGCTATAAATAGTCTGTAAAAACAGATATAGTATTGGTGAGACAGCTTAAGCGTGACAACCCATGAACGCCTCTGTAATGTTAAACTTTTGTTGTGAGTGTTAAATACAACGTTATTTTCAAATTGGTGTCTAATTTTTTTGTTATGATCCAAAAATGTATTTTGGCAAAACATTTTTTTTTGAAGGAGGGGGGTGGATGTCACGTGAAAATGTGCGGTAAGTCATGGTCAAAAGGAGGCCAAGAAAAGGTCACGGGTGAATGTTCACGAGAACACAGAGTGAGAGAGAGAAGTTGAAGAGCCAGAGAGAGATGGATGTGCTGTGTTGGGACTGATAAGTTCTTTTTGTAGAAAGTGTACATACGTTAAGTTGCGGCATTAAAGATTACTTTGTTTACAAAGAACAAGGACTTCAATGTTATTGTGGTGTGAAAGAGATTGCTGTTAATTAACGTTCGCAAAGTGAGAAACGGAGCACACTGTTACATAATTTGGGTCAGAACCTGTCATCCATGTTACATTGGTGTGAGTACGGACCATCCTGTTACATTGGTGTCAGAAGTGGGCGCTTGGTGACAGAAGCGATCCCCACGTTACATAAACTGTGTGTTACATTGAAGTGTCAGAAGTGAAAGCTACATTCTTTCGGAAAAAAAAAATTGTGATCAAGACCATTCCTAAAGTATTATCTAAATCAAATTTCGGTGTGATACTTATTAATAAATTCAACAAGTGTACATTGTGTAATATAAGTGAAATTCAGTGACACCTAAAGTGAACAAACTCAAAATGGATTATTATGAAAAATTTACCGCCATAGCTGAAAAATATGGACTACCTGGCAAAGAACTACGTGAATTCGTTGAAGAGAATGTAGCCAAAGAAGAAGAAAAAGAAAAGCAAGCTATTGAAAGAGAAGAAAGAAATGCAAGAAGGGAAATAGAAAGAGAAGAAAAAAATGCAAGATTGGAAGTGGAGCAAATGAAAAATGAAAATCTGAAGTTACAGATTGATTTACTGGAAGGAGATAACAATCCAGGTAACAACACAAATGAAAGGCCAACAACAAACAAAATAATTAATGTTAGGAAATATGATAGCAAAAAAGAGAAGATAGATGTTTATTTGGACTACTTTGAATCAGTTATGAATGTAAAGGGAGTGGAAGAGACAAATTGGCCTACACAGCTTATGACAAAACTTATAGGCGAAGCTTTTGAGGCATATAACAGTATAGCAAAAAATGATAGGAACATTTACAAAAATGTAAAAAAGGCCCTATTATTCCATTTTGGAAAATCTGAAAATGACTACAGAAGAGAATTTCACGAAATCAGAATAAAAAGGGACAAAGACCCACAAATAATTGTGCACGAAGCGCAAGTAAAACTGACAAAATGGCTAGAGCTGGCAGCTATAGACACCAACGATCCCAGAGCCATACTGGACATGGTTTTAATAGATAAATTTTTGGAGAACGCAACACCAGCATTATTCACTTATTTAGCTGACAAGAAAATTCGAACCCAGACTGAACTAACAAATTCTCTAAGAACATTCAAGGACTCACATCCCGAAGTTGAAATGGACAAAAGACATGATTTCTTGGCAACAGTCCAAAACAACAAACCAGAAATCATTTGCTACTTCTGCGGCAAGAGAGGTCACCTTGCAATACACTGTTATTTCAACAAAGGACAGACTTCACCCAAGGTCAGCCTAACACGAAACAACATAGAAACAAGTTATGGACAGGGTCAATTTGAAAGAGAAAACAAAAAATCTTGGAGAGGAAGACATAATCACAATTTAGACTATAGAGATTATGATCAAAACAAAAAAGCATGGAGAGGCAGATATGACTTTTATTCAAGAAACAGAAATTATAATAAAAAATATGGAAAAAATAATGAACAAAACTTGGACAGTAGGAAAAAAAATAAATCGAGAAGACACACCTGCCAGTGATACCGTGGCAGCTATTAATAGCCAAGGACGACTTAAATTTTACCCCGTGTATGTCAACAACAAGAAATGCATGTGTCTACGGGACTCAGGCTGCACAACAATTGTAGCACACTGCAGGATAGTAGAAAAAGAAGACTATGATGGCAAAACAGACACACTGACGATGGCCAAAGGGACAAAAATAGATTGCCCAACTGCTATACTCTACATCAACACATCCTGGTTTCATGGTGAAGTTAGAGCAAGAGTTCTAAAGGATGCAATTTGCGACCTAATTGTAGGCAACATTGAAGGAGTTATTGATTATACAGATGAAATTTATATAGAATGGCACGAAAACAATACTCAAATATGTGCTAGTTTACAAAACATAGCCTCAATGAAAAGAAAAGAAGAATTAGAGACTGAAGTTGAAGACACCATACTCTTAGGAAATCAACGTACATTAAAACAAAACTTCAAGAAACCTCAAGGAGAAGGCAAAACAATACATGAAATACAAATGAAACTCAGAAAAGAAGAAATAAAAACAGAAAAATCAAACTCTGGTAATATTGCGACCACTATTGTTAATCATAGACATGGCAGAAGAGATGAATATATGAATCACAGAAATATTAATAATAAGTCTGAGACCATTAAAGTAAAATCATGTGCAGTTGGAAGATTAATTGGTCGTAGAGGACACAAAATCAGAAACATTGAAGCAGACAGTAATTGTCAGATAAAAATTTATCATGATTATGACTCATCAAATCAAAGTTTCGTTAAACTATTTGGAAGCAAACATGCTATCTCAAAAGCCAAGCGACTTATTCAAGATGCTGAACTTGATATTGTCAACAGAAACACTGATGTTCGTGATTAGTGAATTACTGAACCTTTAAGAGACTGATGAAGCATTGAAGAACTATTATTTTGAATTAATACCCATTGTAATGTTATTTTTATAACATAATTTTCTGTGGATTAACTTTGTAATCAATGTTATACATTATTTCAGCTAAGAGCAGATTAAATTACTTTGTATCCATAAAGGAACATGTGAGATCACCGCATAATATAAATTAATTATCTATATGTCCTAAAGTTGATTCAAAATAGCAATGAATTAAATATAGTATAGTATGGACAAGCATAGCTGATGATTATATCCATCAGTCAGTTTTTAAAATATTTTTGACTTGTTGTAAAAACAATGTTTATTGTGCATTTTATGCTTAATATTTCTAGCTATAAATTGTCTGTAAAAACAGATATAGTATTGGTGAGACAGCTTAAGCGTGACAACCCATGAACGCCTCTGTAATGTTAAACTTTTGTTGTGAGTGTTAAATACAACGTTATTTTCAAATTGGTGTCTAATTTTTTTGTTATGACCCAAAAATGTATTTTGGCAAAACATTTTTTTTTTGAAGGAGGGGGGTGGATGTCACGTGAAAATGTGCGGTGTGTCATGGTCAAAAGGAGGCCAAGAAAAGGTCACGGGTGAATGTTCACGAGAACACAGAGTGAGAGAGAGAAGTTGAAGAGCCAGAGAGAGATGGCTGTGCTGTCTTGGGACTGATAAGTTCTTTTTGTAGAAAGTGTACATACGTTAAGTTGCGGCATTAAAGATTTCTTTGTTTACAAAGAACAAGGACTTCAATGTTATTGTGGTGTGAAAGAGATTGCTGTTAATTAACGTTCGCAAAGTGAGAAACGGAGCACACTGTTACATAATTTGGGTCAGAACTGGTCATCCATGTTAGATTGGTGTGAGAACGGACCATCCTGTTACAGGAACACACTTCTAAAACATTTAATTCTATCATATATCATCAGAACTATCATTTTATTTAATTATAACAAATTTCTTATAACTTAAGAGAAAAACATGATTTACCTCACTTTTTAAAATAGTATATTATGTAAATGTGTGGAAAATACGACAAAAACCTTTACTCTTATAAGCACATGATTGTCAATTTCTTATTCAAGATATGACGTAAACGCTAAACGTCTTAACAGAACGTCTCAAATATATGTATTAAAAAGGTCAATTAATAAATGAATTGCGTATAAAATGCAAGTAATTTATTTAAAGCATTTCTTGTGGTAATTAAACATCCAAATGCAGTCGGACCTGTCTAAATAGAAATCAAGGGGACTCGAAAAAAAAAACTTTATAAGTTTTCGATTTAGAGAAGATGGCGTAATAGACGTAGATAAATAAAGGACAATGTTGATATTGAGAGGGTGTAGCGGAGACAGCCATACTAGCTAAAAAGCTTAAAAGTAAAGTAAGGCGTGTCTGATGTTTCATATGCAAGGAAGGCAACTCGCTTAGATATATCAAAACAAGCTCATGAGAGGAGACACCTTCCCTCTACCAACCCGCGATTTATTTATATGTCTTCTAATCACTCACTTTTCTTTTCCTAGTCATTTTTATTGCTAGCAAAAGTTGCTTAATCCCTTGTGGAATGCACTTAGGCTAGAATTAGCGTACGTTTACGTGCTTCACAGAACACGTGTCCTTAAATGTCTCATCAGAATAATAACCAAAAATTCATTGGCAAATTAGGCTTAGGAAAGCTGAAAGTAGAAAGTCTGCGATTTAAAGAAATCTAAAACACATTATTCTTATAGAATTGGGCCAGGGCCTAACAGTTAATTTGATATAGAGAGGTGTTCGACCTATGGAAGTGTAACGAAGCGGGATCCATCTATATAAATTATGATTTTTTTTCTCTCTTAAAGTTAGATATGCAAAATTAGAAAATATCATGTACATTAATTTTCCTAAAAATTTTTTTCTATTTTCCTAGAAAATGAAAATTATAAGAAAAGAGCAGCTGACGCATACACTGATGACATTAATACCTTGGTCCAGAAATAGCGGAATCACATGTTTACATTTATCTTTGACAATGATTTACGCCCATATTTTATCTATTATTTTATGTCTCTGTTTAATCTATGCTTCTTTTTCAAAATGTGTATCAATGGTAACCCACACATGAGGTGCAATTAATTTCTAGAACCCTTTTACGGTAAAGGTATGTCTAAAAGTGGTTGTTGCAATGAAAAAAATTAAAACAAATCAAAGTCGCATGCAATGCAGGTCTGTTAATAATATAAATAAAAGAAATAAACAATGAACTGTCCCAAATCCTTGAACACCAAGGTAAGCTGCTGCAGGATTTGAAACTAGTCTATCTTAAATACAAAAAAAGAAGAAGTCAAATACCACATGTTAATTATTAAATCTATTAATAAAGTTAACCCCACTAGTTTAATTAAAAACATAAATACTTTGGAATTTAGGATTCATACCTTTTTAGATTCAAGATTTGTATTGATTGGTTTATTGAATAAATATCTTAGCTAAATTTTAATTTTATATATTTTAGTTCACTTTATAGGTTTTTTAAATTTGTTGGATAATAGTTGTTTTTTGTCGGAAAGTTGGCTCGTTTTACGAAGTCCTGTCAGGCAAATATTAAACCTACTTAAGAAAAATTATAAAAACATAAAAGCACTCTCACCAATTTAAGTCCTTTTCATTTACCATGTGATATTTGAACGAACAT
The DNA here is from genome assembly GCA_002072015.1 of Radix auricularia. Taxonomy (NCBI): domain Eukaryota; kingdom Metazoa; phylum Mollusca; class Gastropoda; family Lymnaeidae; genus Radix; species Radix auricularia. Next base: position 789,420 of record MUZC01000645.1, on the reverse strand, counting down.
ATACCTGAAACAGTTTCTATCATTTGAGTTTCTAGTATATTTTGCTCACATTATGAACAATATGAAAATAAAACAATAAAAATAAGGGCTGCCGTAGTCTAGCTGTAGCGTGCTGGACTGTTGAACCGAGACGAAATAGTGCGCTGGTTACAATTCAATTTGTATATATTTGACTGCTAGTAGCCACAATTCGACAGTAACGAAACATGTGTGACATATAAAACTCAGTAAATCTCTTTTATTCTCATTTTGTTTATTTCTTTGAATAATAATAATAATAATAAGTTCATTGGACTGTTCATTCGAGTACTATTTGCATAATTGTAGTTTTGGCTCAATTTTTGCGCAGGCTTCTATAACGTGGTATGTCAATGGTGAAGTGGCATTTAATCTTAGTCATAAGAAAACTTTTTTTCAGGGAAAAACAATCAAACTTCGTTTAAAACCAGTGCTATTACCTAACACTAAAGTTACACTGAAAAGTTCCGGGTAGGACGAACAGTTGGGTCAAAAATGTATTTCCGAAAAGTTGGTTTCTTATATTTCCAAGCTTTCATCCGTTGCTACTCTCGGTTAGTTGAAGGTAATTAAGAATCGCTGTAGGTTTGCTCAGCATTTTAGGTTTGTCATTGTGCTAAAACGTCATTTGTTGATAAATGTTATCGTCTGCAGGCTTTGAAATATTTATGTCACTTGGCTTTTCACCCCACATATAAAATCAAGTGGCGTGCATCTCGTAGAGGCATGTACAGATGGTTGGTAAGCTAAAATAATACCAAGAATAAAATCGTCCCTTTCCTTTACTTGGTCACTGACAAGTTTACCAAGAGTTTATTTAAGAGTTCTGTGTCACGTTCTTATTGACCATTTGTTTGTGAATGGTGTCTCACTTTAAAGCTGCTTCATCATGTTGTCAATAATAATCTTCACAACATATTGACATATTGGTGAGCGTAAATACTCATTCAGTTCCAATGATGACGACAAATTTGTGGTCAGAAAATGTTCTTTATCACCAATACTGTCGATTTCAGTTTTAGTTAGGGTGAATCTTTCATTTCTACTGTATTATTTTATGTTTATGTGGTTACGTTAAACATTATTATTTCGCTAGGCATGACTTTTGATCCATTTGTTTATTATGGGTATACATTTTGCACCTCACCTGCTGAGTCTCACCGTGCTGGGCTAACTTGGAAATCTATATACGTAACGCTTACATCTATTTTATTATATACAGTCTTCACAATTACATCACAACCGATAGATGATAAGGTATTGGTATGACTTTTAAAAAAAATTAAAAATTAAATTAAATTATTTAATTTCCTGAATCCTTTTATCGGAATCTAGCCCAATTGGCTTGCACCGGTTGTAGAAAGGACTATTGGATAAATGCTCTATATTATTATATTCTTCCAGGACCGTGTTCTTAATGCTTGGTCGTTAAAATTGAGAAATATATAAAGGTTTAGACAACAGAAACTTTACATTTTAAAAATGTTTTTTTTCTGTTATTAGCCTGTTTTTGTGTGTGGCTACAATCTAAAGATAGCACAGCCTAATTACAGTAGCGGTTTACTGTTTGACCGTGGTACCCCATCCAGCATACCAGTACTCTTACATTAGCGTTATAAAACTACGCCCCTGTTACAGCTGAAGACATAACTTTGTACAACGTACAAGGTGTCAGGTCTTCAACATTTATTCTAATACGAATAGGTCAGTTAATTCACTCGACGTGATCCCTCCCCTACCGTGTATTATAATCTAAAAGAGAGAGAGGGGCCTTCTAATTAATATTCATTGCTCCTCCAGGAGAGTTCAAAACTTTCCCCACATAGGAACACCACGGATTTTCTCTCATGTGGATTCACTCCAAAAAAGCTCACCCGACAATCCCGCTAAGAGTACACGTCTACTCCTCACAACACAAATACCATATGCCTACGAAGGAACATTCTATAAACGGCAGCATTAAATTATGTATACAAACAGAGAAATGTGCTTGTGAGACAGTCACAGTGATGATAACATATACCTTAATTGCAAAATAAAATTGGCATTTTTCATCATACGAATAAAGTTTATTTTCCTTGATTGTATAGAGTTCAATAAAAATTGTAATAATTGTATCGAATATGAGTCGTTTAAGAATATTAATATATTCAGTCCATCTTGTGTATCTGAATTGCAACAATATTTAACATATCTCTAAACACAACATAATAATTATTTCACTATAAGTTCTCAGCCTAGTAGTTTTATGAAGCGAAAACAACATAGTTCATTGGTTGTTTGCCGCTACAAAGAATGTCTATAACATAGTGTTATTCTGGTCGCTGATGTCAAACGATCGGACAATGTGAAGAAATATCTGTCTCCTCATTACGGATACGCCTTTTGGAAACATCTCAGCAGTGAAATATTCGTAAGAGATAATCTTGATATTAGGAGTCAAGTGCGTAGGATTGGAAATCAGTTATGAAGGACAGCACACGATTGATTCTGTAACAACACAGATTGCCTAAATGTGTCTACCCTGGGCGTGCTACAGACCTTGTAATACGCGTGTTTGAACGATGATTGTGCAGCTCTGAAGATGGCTCACACTGGTAGAAGTAAATGACATGACGCCACGCCAACAAAATCATCTAAATGTGGATAAAGTCTTAATTGTTAGAAGCCTACAAATTAACAATCAATTGCTGACAGCTAAGCATAAAACCGACATTGTGACGATAACGGTTAAACATGCAAAATATATTTTAATCAGTAGCTTCAGACGTTGGACTATACATGCATGTTACGCATAGCCTCGTCCTTTTATTTTTCTAGCTGTAAAGTAAATAGAGGTATAAATATATATATACATCTTCCTTATAAATGGAATAAAAAGAAGGAAATGAACTTTAAATGCATTAATTAAATTAAGGTACATTCGTTCGATTTGAAATTTTTATACAATGCAATTTCATCCTATCTCTATCTATGGTAAAATTTTTAAGACCTCTAGTACTATCAACAATTGTTAAATTTACATTGAAAAATTTGAAATTATGCGAACAGAAAAAAAAGGAAAGGAAGGAAGTTAATAAAAATTCGGTATTATACTTTATCGGTTAATGTGAACTATATGACCCTTTTTGAAGACATTTTTACAGGAATTATTGTTAATAGGCGTAAACAGTATTATCGAACATATACTCATAGCCATGTAACTCGTGGTTCAGTCCGTCGTTGAGAAAATTAAACTTCATCCCCAACATACCGCATCTTAACGTAAATCAACTTTATATTCCAGTAGACATTTTCACACCTAAAATAAAGTATGTTTACAGACTTTAATTATATTTAACAAAAAAAGTGTATTGTTTTCATTCAATAAATATAGCAAAGTGTAAAACAGTTAAAGAGCTCATGAAACTGAGAGAAGCCTACATAACGTTTAGCTGTGTGCACATTCAAATTGAATGAACTTCTCTCAAATGAATAAAATCGCAAGAATCTATTTTGTTATATACAATTACAAATCGTTACCTCATGATGGCATTTGAAATCTGACGCTTGTATTTATTATTCTCTTACATTGTTATTTGTTTTAATAATATACCGTATATACTCGAGTATAAGCCGACTTTTTCAGCACATTTTTTGTGCTGAAAAAAAAACCCCTCGGGTTATACTCGAGTGGAAAAAAAATGACCCCAGAAAATGCCGCCGCTCTGCAGCCCGCCTGCCTAAACTGATCTAGTCAATGCAGCCCGCCCCGCCTCCACTGGTTGCTAGATCGCCTCCCGACTGGCCCGGTTGACCCTCTTTTCCCCTTATAGAGCTAATTTACTGTTTCTTTTTGAAATAAATATTATGTGTTTTAATGGAATTTGTATTGGTATCTATTATTTTTTAAATTTACCAGTAGCTGCTGCATTTCGCTTTTCCCACCCTAGGCTTATACTCGAGTCAATACTTTTTCCCAGTTTTTTGTGGTAAAATTAGGGGTCTCGGCTTATACTCGGGTCGGCTTATACTCGAGTATATACGGTAAACAATTTAGTTTGACTTCACTGTAAGATATTGCCTAACGCACTGTTTAAAAGTACATGTGCCACGACATGTTGTTTAATTATTTAGTATTAAAAATGTATCCCATAGAAGTAAGGTATTTATTAAAAGGCGTAAAACATAAAAAATATCTAGGGTATTTGTATATTTCATTATTTCCAATTAATTGTATTTTTTTAGAAATAAATAAAATATGTCCAATCGCAAATGTGTACATTAATGCAACAAAACACTCTCTCACACACACATGCACAAATGCAAATATGACAAGAGCATGGAAGAAGGCCAAGATCGTGTCTAATGTACAAGGCTCATCCAACAATTGATGATAGGCCTGGAAAACATCGCAAAAATAAATAAATAAATAAAAATGAATCAATAAAAAATCACTAGTTTCTAGTAGCGATGCTGTCGTAGAATCCTACACATCAAATGTTTTGTTGAGCCTTCTCGTCAGTGACGTAATTCACAAATCATTGTCGGCGTCTGTCATTCCTCCTAGGGTTAGGCCACCATCGAAAGACCTCCAGGCGTCCCTACTCTGGACAATCCTACAGACTGAAACAACCATACCTACTTCCTGTTGTGATTATTCCACTTATTGCCAGCTGCAATCCCACATACTATCTGCTGTAACAATCCCAAATACTAACAACTGTAACATTCCCACATAATATCAACTGTAAAACTCCCAAATGCTACCAACTGTAACAATCCCACATACTACCAACTGTAACAATCCCACATTTTATTAACTGCAACAATGCCACATACTAACAACTGTAACAATCCCACTTACTGCCATATGTAACAATCCTACTTACAGCTATATGTAACAATCCCACATACTACCAAATGTAACAATCCCACATACTACCAGCTGTAACAATGCCACATACTGCTATATGTAACAATACCACTAACTGCCATATGTAACAATCCAACTAACTGCCATATGTAACAACCCCACATACTGTCAACTGCAAGGATGCCACATACTAACAACTGTAACAATCCCACATACTACCAACTATAACAATCCCACTTACTGCCATATGTAACAATGCCACTTACTGCTATATGTAACAATACCACTAACTGCCATATGTAACAATCCCACTAACTGCCATATGTAACAATCCCACTTACTGCCATATGTAACAATCCCACTTACTGCCATATGTAACAATCCTACTTACTGCCATATGTAACAATCCCACATACTGTCAACTGCAACGATGCCACATACTACCAACTGTAACAATCCCACATACTACCAGCTGTAACAATACCACTTACTACCATATGTAACAATCCTACTTACTGCCAGCTGTAACATCACTACAATCTGCCTACTGTAACGACCCTACATACAGCCAGCTATAACAAGCTACATACTACCCGCTGTACTTATCGACATCTTTCCGTCTTGCAAGACGATGATTCATCAACGTTGGATTGGGACGCATTTCCCGGCGTATCTATCAACGTTATTCTTTTAAAAAATATATATTTAAAACAATAACAGAAAATTAAAATAGGAAACATTAATTCCTTAACTAAGTTGTTAATTAATGGACAAGGTTGGTCAAATGGCAGCACGCTCGACGGTCGTATCAATTGTCACGTGTTTGAATACATGTGGAGGATTAGTCCCCGGGGCTTAGGGCATCCCTGAGTCACCCAGCTTTAAATTGTTATATAACAATAATTACACTGTTGGGTAATGCGTGAAACCCTCAAAGCCAAGCCTGTGATCTCTGCATCAGTTTCCAACAGATCTCTCCGACGTGGTCTGTGGATGCAAATATCTTCTGCATAAAAGGAGCGTCCGTATATCTAAGATAAGAAGATTAGTAATTTTTGAGCAAAATTAATATATTATTTAAGAGTAACCACTGTTTAAAAAAAATAAACTAAATTGTACATTTTATTTTTAAAAAAGCACTTAAACGTCAATTTAAATTTGATAAATAGGATCAGTTAATATTTTGTCCATCAAATCATCTTTGCATTTTCGTGAATAAAAGAGTTTTATTTGTCTATATTCAGTTATTCTAAATTACCTATTTTAGAGATTTAAAATTTTATTTAAAAAAAAAAAAAACACAACATTTTTATATTTGGTTAACATATTTATAGTTTACCTTAAACATATATCCTTGCTCGTACCTGAATAGAGTGCTAAATGATATAAGATACTGAAGGATTATCATTAATTTTATTTAAAAAAAAAACTATGAAGTACTATACTCCTTAAGATTTGTTGCTTACCATTTAAATTATTACTTCTGGGTTTTATTTAACATTAAATGAATTTTTTGAGGTTTCCAATTTATTTCTAAAGACATATTATAGTTATAAGATATTGGGTCCATGTTTATTTATTTTGTTAAAGATTTACAAAGAGACAAGTAAGTTTCTACTAAAACTTTATATAATATACACATCAAGTTATTTAGACTATATTTAAAAGACTGTGTGCCTCTATTCCATCTATTCCGTCAAACGAAAACTTTTTTGAAAATATCAACATTCCTGTTCCAATTTAAATGTCATCTCTTGATATTCCTTTTTTTCTCTTCGGTAGTTTTAAATACTGATGAAATGATTTTAAAAAATTCTGAAATGAAAGACATTGAAAACAATTATGATTCAAATTTGTTGTTCTTTTATCACTCTGTCTAACACATAACAATGGAGAGCTAGGTATATTTTCAGTTTGCTCATGGTAACTTCCCAACATTCCCTACAAACATAATGTGTCTAATAATATACTCCTTATTCATATTAGAAAAAGAAAACAAAATCATTATGTAACGGAAATTTTATTATAATCAATATTCCAAGTCAACTTTTCAAACACATCTGACTGACATATAAAAACAAGACCTTGGTTTCAGCTTCTATATAACACAAAAATCATGCTTATTTCTAACATATGAAAAAAGTTATGAATAAATAATTTAATCTCATCTTACCCTATCTGTTACAGACTCTCCATCAGAATATTAATGTGTCATACGTTTCTCTGTGATTTTTCCGTTAGACCTGCACTCTTATTAGTGTTTTACATAATGCCACATTTTGAGCTTTTCTGGTTTCCTCAGGCTACCCATCCAAGCCCGAATTCCAGAATGGAATAAAGAAATATTGTATGTGTTTGTTCTAGCATATGGAATAAGAAAGGAGTTTTTATCCTTATGTCTATCTGAGGGTTGTATGAAGTTCTCTATGTGTTATATTTTGAAAGTATAATTAATTGCTTAATTACTAATTTGCTCTTGGTTTTTCCATCCTTTAGTAATTCAAGCTTTAATGATCCAATCAATGTTGCTACTCTTGTACGCTTTATAAATATTCTACAGTAATGTTTATTGCAGTTCTTTTTTATTTGTTCTAGTTTACCAATGTTTTCATTGGTGGGTGTTTCCCGTACAGAAGATGCATGTTCTAGAATAGGTCTCACCATTTTAGGTAGAATTTTACTTTTATATCTTTATTACCTTAGTGAATGTTTCTTTTTATAAAATCTAAGGTGAATTTTCTTTGATTTTTTACAGAATTATGTCAAACTTTAGTTCTGCCAACACTAATTTTTAATTACTTTGTTAATAATGAAGTTAGAGCTCAACATTTTAGGGGGTACAAAAATAACATACACTTTAACTATAAATTTGCAACGTTTTATATAAATTTCAATATATTTTATATAAAAAGACCATATGCAGACAAGTTGACTTTAGTGGCTTATGTTACGAAATTCAGTTTTAATACACAATAACATAACTTTTAATACAACAATACCATAACGCTAAGATTTTTTCATTAATTAGATGTCCATTAGTAATTAGTTTAAAACATATTTTAATAGTAGAGAATGACTTAAAAAGCTATGTGGAGATCAAATAATGTATGCATATTTTTTGTTTAAAAGGTTGATTAAAATCTGGATGTGGCGCACTAATGTATAATTTTAATGTATATTTTTTTTATTCTACTGAAGAAATCGCAAGACTTTTTTAAACACATACATATACTATTTATTTAGAATGAAACAAAAAAAGAAATAAATAATTCCATAAAAGAAATATAGTAAATTTATGCGAGAATTTAAAACAGAAAACAGCCACGACAATTTCAATTAAAAATTATATATTTTACAACAAGAAAGCATTTGCTAAAACAAAGTCAGCAAAAACAGAAAATTTTATTTAAAATTGCTGCACATAAACGTATATTTAAATAAATCTTTAAGTGCAGCTTTAAACAATAAGCATTTTATTTAAATACCTTATTGGCAAGCAAGTTATCACTCTAGTTTGTATAAAAACATAGTTTTTCAATGTTCGCCCATGGCACAATATCCGTTCAAGTAATACAATAGCATCAAATGTGTCATCGTAAGCTAGAGATTAAACTTTTTTTTTTTACTTAACCGTAGGTTTAAAATAATTAAATAAACTAAATAACATGTTTTTTTTTTTTTTTTTTTTTTTTTTTGGGGGGGGGGGCAGCAGTAGATTAAAAATGCCTATCTTAATTTTCTCTTAGTATCCCTATAAAATTCTTATCCCTACCAAGACTGGGACCCGCGCAATCCGCTTTGCATAATAATCCGCATAGGCTCCCACTTTGGTAAGACGGACCTATTGGTAGCAATTGTAGGATATTCCGACATGGCTTTTTTTTTTTAAACCTTAAGGCTGGCAGAGTTGTTTTCTCACATGTAGTTTTAAGGCCTCCGTCGTTTACAATCTTGATAAGTTCTAGGGAACTTAATTTGCACTGACGGCTAGATTCTTCTGATCTATCAACAAACGGGTATCGGATCCATTTCTTACCAGTTCAAGAATAATTTGTGTTTTGGATGTAGCGCTTTTGGCACTTTTTAAAGCAGAGACACTTAATCATTTACCACCCGGGACAATAAATGCTCATGCTTAGTCTCACATGGAATCCCGCTAACATTCGAATCAACTTTAAAATTCCTAGTTCTCGCGCCGTCCCCAGAATTTCAGTTTGGCTTTAAAATCAGCTACTTTGTAAGCCAACTTGTTAAACAGTTGTAATTTTCCTTTAAAGGGACATACCGAGTTCATTGAATTGAATATTTCACACATCTTCGGTCTCCGGTAATGTGTCATTGATGGAGTGCCGCAAAAGATGGTTGATCGATTTTGCCCCTTTCTTAAGGAAAGACGAACAATCCCGAGAGAAATAAACCACTCTAAAAAAATGTAAACAATGTATAGTTCTTTTGGTGGCCCAGTATGCATTGTTTCACAGCCCGGTACTGGTCCGCAGCCCGGGGTTGGGGACCACTACTTTAAAATATAATTCTCAAGGATTATTGTGTTTAACATATTTCATAGGAATTTTTAATAAAAATTTTCATTTCTTAAATGTTTGTGAGCTTTAACTTGAACACACAAGAATAGCAGTGTGGCCCATGTTGTTATAAATAGAGACTTTGCAACCACATTTTCACGGGTACAAGGCGTACAATTTTACTACCCAGGATATTTAACGGGAATGGGTACCCGTTGACCAGGCGCATTTCGAAACACGTGAGGCTATTTAAAAAGTCATTAGATCAATTGCAAGCACCGAATTAGTTAAGGGAAATATTTTGTTAAAGTTTCGAATTTTTTATGTGATACATAATTTTTTTGCACTCCCCCTAAAACATCGTCACTAATCCATACCCACCCATCCCTCGTCACTCGTGAAGTCAGTCATTGATGGCCCCATTTGATACCTTTAAAAAGTATCAAATTTTGATCGGAATTTGTACGCTTGAACCGTCCATTAATCTGTCTACCCCCACCCCCCCCCNAAAAAAAAAAAATGTTAAAAAGAGATGTAGAAAATAAAATTTATGGTTAACAGCTGATAATGCTGTTTTTTTTAAATTTTAAATTATGTCAATATTTTTCACCATAATTATTATAGTTATTTAAACAATATTTTTTAAAGCTTAAATACAACATAGAGGAAATGTTGTGAAATTTTTATTATAATTAAATTATAAAATAATAATTTTAAAAGAAATTTGTGTATGATTTAAATACGTGTTTTATTCTTAAAATAAATTATTCCGAAATAAAGGTTCGTCTTGTTAACAATAACAATTAAATACATTATCTTCGGGCTCTAAATTCTATTTAATTCATAATATTGAATGCGTCACATGAATCAAAAGGGAAAGTTAAATAAAATGGATAGTCTAAAAAAAAAACATCATTAATTTTTTTTATTTTAACGTAGAATTATTAATATATTCTTGTTCAATTCATAAAGTGAAAAAATGCTACTATTAAATTGAAGCGCACATTTTATAAAACGTCTTTAATTAACTATTTCTTTCGTTATAACACCCGTGTAAGGGTCACACGTATATAGAGCTCCACTAATATTAACTGGTGGTAAAGTCCATTCAAAATCAGGTATTATTTCTCTGCAAGTGCCACTGAAATTCCCCTTGGGATTACTACCACTGTGGATGTGATGAGAATGATTCAATGCAAATGTATCATAGCCAATAGTCTGGACAAAGGCCCCACTTGTTCCTGGACACGTAGGAGTGCTGTAAACATATTTTGTATCGCAAACTCCAGTCTTCCACCTTTGAATACTTGACTTCTCCTTGCAGGGTCCAAAAGACACTTGTTTTGAACATCCGTGAGGATGTGAAACAATCAGAACCATCTGTTCACTAGCCTTCTTATACCGTTCATTCACTGTATACCACAAACCGGACCTTGAGTAAACGGCATCATAGAGTTTCTTTATGATCGCTTTGTCACATGTCGCACATGTTATAAAGCAATCGTCGTTTTCTATATTTTTATAAATGAATAACAAACCTTCAATAAGGAAAGAATCACTGTCGTGACTGTCATAGAATAACGTGCAGCTTGATTTACAGGCTTCTGCTTCATCAAATACGGCGTGTGCAGCGGTCATAATATTAATCTCACCCCAACTTTGACTGGGCGTGTTTGACTCTCTACATTTGTGGCATACACAAGGTCCGATTTTTTCATACACTGCCAATATCATCCCAGTTGATGCTCTTGATAGCCGTGAACCACGTTGGTATAATTGGGATACGGCGTTTCAGTGCCGGGCCAAAATTGAGGTCTGTCAATACTGACTTTTTTAGTATTGATTTTGACAGTGAGTACTGCCGTAGTCTTAATCAATTCAATAATTTGATAATCCTGGAAATCTTCAGGGAGGTGATACACAGTGATTTCATTTACAGGTATAAAACGTTTATGGCCGGATTTTTTCTGCAAGCTATATGTTCTTGAAGAACTACTGACTCTGAATCATCAGAAACGTAAGATTCCTCTAGAACTGAAAATATAAATATTGCCTGTTTGTTACCTCCCATACAATTTTCAGTTTGATGACGTCATACATCTTATTTTAAGTTTTAATAAAAATTATGTGTAATTTCTCAAAAGTTAATAATTAAATTTAAATTAATCGATAACAGCCCTATAAAGTGATATAAAAGTGTTTTCGCACTATTTTTTTTTAAAAAGTAATCTTTAAAATGTTTAAAGTACAATACATCGAATGACATAAAAAATAAATATTAACTCAAAGCAAATAAAAGGGAATTTAGTATTATTTTATATTTATTATGTTAACGATTTATTTAAGAAGAGCCTAAAATTTTAACTTGTTACTGGATTACAAAGAAAAAAAAATTAGGAAAAAAAAAAACAAAAAAAAAAACCCCCACATTTGTCTCCGCATTATCATTGTATGTGCCATTGTGTCCAATCAATCTTTAAATTGTAAATAATATTTTTATAGGCATTTTTCTTCACAATTTCCATGCAGTATATTTTTAAAATTGTTTTTTTTAGCATATAATATACGCTACCTTCAAGTGCGTCATCCGTAGCATAATGAGTGATATGTGGATACGGATCCATCTCAATTTCTCTTGACTTTTGAAACCAATCCTGTTGTAAGACGGATAAAAAAAAATCATAGTCATATTACAGATTTTTATTTTCTTTTGGTTTTAGAAAATACAAAAATGAGTGCTCATTTTTTGTAGTTAGTCTTTTGAAATTATGAGCTAAGGTAATTAAATTCTATATTAATAACAGTAGCATTTCATATCTCTCAACAAGCTAAGATGTCTGAAAATACGTCATAATATGTGCGTATGTAATAAATAGATTGTGTTTTCCTTAAGAAAAATAAGTGTAAATGAAGTCTTTACGATAAGACAGCTGAAATATAAAACAAAAGAAATATTATTATGTTAATCTCTATTGTAGCTAGCTACGTAGACGAGACTAACTCTGTCGATTATGTGATCAATCCTATCAAACAAGGCTTGTTCTGCCTCTAAAAAAGATCAGCATTACATTTTCCATTTTTAATTTGTGAATTCTTCTGGTAAGAGAACATTTAAATGACTTAAAATACATGATTTTTTTTTCTCATAAACAATTTCTGCACGCCAATTGCTTATGGTTCTTACAAGCAAAATCTTCGATTTCCAATAAGCCATAAACGTATAGATCAAGTCAATTGCGTGTACGCCATGAAATGCTATGCATATTTTGCAATGGCTATACAATATATTTCCTCTCATATGTACACATACCACACATGTATACACACGATTACACACTCTAACACACGATACTCTGGTCATATACTTAATGTTGACACTAAATTCCAACCTTACAAGGAACCATTCAGTAACTGAATTAAGGCATACAAATTTTAATGGCATATTTATCATATCAGCACACGGCCTTAACGACTCACCATTAATTAAGCAGAGAGTTAATACTTTTAGTTTAAGAGAAGGATCAGGGAAAAACCACAACACATGACCAGAATTGCTATCGTCAGTGAAACAAAAATAGTCTATAAAGAGGCGAATAAAGTTGGCGAATTTTGTATCAGTTACGAAAGACTGTTGAATTACTTTCATACGATACATAAAACGATAATGAATAAAATATGCCTTGGATTCATGCTTTTTAATTTATTTTCTTTTTTACTTATTTAAGAGTTTAGAAATTAATATTAAGAAACGAAAATAATTATATATATCAAGAATAATTTAAGAAAAATAAAAATATAGTATGTCTTTTTGAAAATAAATATGCCATGACTTACGCGGAAGTGTGCAAAAAAGTTCAAATTTAGTAGCAAACGAACAATTAAGTTATTATTTAAAAACTTAGAAAAAAAGTTTTTAAAAAGAAAGAAAAAAAAATATTAAGGGTCCCGGCCAAAAAATGATTTATACTTTAATTATTATTTTTTTACAAAATTGCAATTGTACTCAAGTAATATTTCTCAATATCGTGTAAAATATATTGGGGGAATAAATTTTTACCGTGCAGTAAAGAAAAAAAAGGCATTTAGGGCCTCCTGCCCCTAGAGTATAAACATTGGGTGTTCAGTACGATACCGTAAATAAATATAGAACATTAATCCTTTATATACTAAGATGCACAAGATCCATAATTTTTTTTTCCGAAACTCACGCTTACACTAATTTTTAAACAACTAATGTAACAGAAAAAACAATATTTATGTGCCCTTGTTGCAAGATGACTATTTAAAAATATGTTCATTTTAATTCAGTTTTATTATGAAATATATCCCTAAGATCGTTCAATATTGAATTGGAAAAATGTATTAAATATATACGAAGAAACATATTTGGTGCCCCGACCGAAAGAATGGGAATTAGAAGTTCAGTGCACTATTGTTTTTTTATATGAGCAAACCAGTTTTTTTTGTCTAACAGTTAAGATACATTTATTTTCTCTCGCTAACCCTAAAATTATTTTTATATAAATTAAAAAAAAAACACATGTCATTATGGGCCAATATGCTCTTTCAGTGCAATATGTAAATTCGAAAATATCGGTTCATTTCAAACTGAATAATAATGTATTTTTGTCATTTTTTGTCAAGATAGTTTATAATTGAATTTGGAACACATTATTATACGTTTGAGAAAAAGACATTTTAATCCCAGCCCCGAAGGAATGTCCATTATGAGTTCAGTGCCCAACAGAATAAACTATTGGCTGTCAAGTTTTTATATACAAAGTTTGGTTATGACCCATTAATTTACACTGCAGTAAATCTTTATCTAATTTTTAGATTGCACACATAAGGAAAAATTGAACTTATGGGCCCTCTAAGCATCGTGAGTGTTATATATTGAAAAAAAGTGTTACCAGTTACAAATCTCCGATCGTACTGAACAGTCTCTAAAAGTTTCACGAGAATCGGATGCATGGTTTATAAAGGACATTTATACACATGGTGGTCGGACACTTCGACACCGGACGATTCGACGCCGGACGGTTCGACCCTGCCAGTTCGACGCCAGGACGTTTCGACGCAAGGGCGTTTCGACCCCGGTCGGTTCGACCCCGGACGGTTCTACCCCGGACGATTCGACCCCGGTCGATTCGACCCCGGACACTTCGACCCCAGGACGTTTCGACCCTAGGGTGTTTCGACCCCGGTCGATTCGACCCCTTTCTCTTTAAGGCGTGAAATGTTTTGGTTTTTAAAAATTCATTTTTAATTCTTTTTCAATTAAAAATAAATAGTTGAAGTTTACTATTATCTCTTTAAAAATAAAAACAGTAGGAAATAGTTATGTTTAACGGTTTTTTAAAATGATAGTATGATTGAACAAATAATATAGTTTTATATTAATATGTCTTAAAAATTAAAAATAGAATGATATGTTATTTTTAATAATTAAAAATAGTACAATGTATAAAATAAAATAGTCTAATTTATATTAATAGCTCTTAAAAATTAAAAATAGAATGAGATATTTTTAATAAATAAAAATTGTACAATATATAAAAGTCTAATATATATTTTAAAAAAGTAGGAAATATTATTTTGAGCATTTATTTTCTAATAGGAAAATGGAAAAAAGTATATACACTT
>MUZC01000645.1:736454-773898 GCA_002072015.1 Radix auricularia | reverse complement strand
TTGCTTTTTTAAATGTGTAATATATTTATATTTTATATATACATATATTTGTAAGTCTTTTAAAGGTTTTCACAGTTATGAAAATAAATGATTTTTTTCCCTTATACAGGGTGACGTCATGTTGAATGGCGAATATCCAGGACGTTAAAACCATTACAAACCCATGACCTTTGCATTTACTTCTGTTTCTTGTGTACGTTAACACCTATAGACTTGCCTGGCAGAAAAACTGATTTTAATAAGACTTACAAAGTTATCTAGAGTAAATAAATTTCAATATTTAATATGCCGCATAGCAGACAAAAGCATTCAAGCTGCTGGGCCCTTATAACCTGACTGAACGTTACGTATTGATTTTTACCGTCTATTTGAATGTTCAGTTTACCATCGTTTTACTGGAAGCATGCCGTTGTAAAATGAAGTGCAGGGGTGGTGGCTAGTTTGTATTATAAAGCGGTCATGATGGCAAAAATAATGCGGCGTTTGAAAGGGTACCAGGGCAGCTTTTACAACAATTGTTACAGCACCCTAGGCGAAACGTCTGGATCTCGAACTGTCCGGTGGTTATATAATGAACGACTAGTTACGAAGACGAGACTAAGCGACGACAATAGAACTTGGTGTGCTGGCGAGGGTTATTGAGAAGGTAAATAAAGGGAGTATGGGCAGAGATACTGTAGGTGATTGCCCACATTGCCTTTTTTATTGTCCAATTACATCGGATTGGGGTTGTGGTGGAATCGGACTTTTTACCTCAGACCGATAGAGTATTCATCACAATCATGATTTCGCTTTGAATGTTGACTGGTAATCAGTGTATATATTTTTTTCCAAAATTACGTGAATCAATAACGTTCAGAATAACTTTTTCAGACTGTGTTTTATTTTTGAAGAGATAATATTTTTAAACTAATTATTTTTAAACCAAAAAATATTTTTAAAATGCAAAAATAAAATAAAGACAAAGATTTTTTAAAATAAATTTCACGCCTTAAAAAGGAAAGGATATTAGACTTTTATATATTGTACTATTTTAAATTAATTATTAAAAATATCTCATTATATTTTTAATTTTCAAGAGCTATTAATATAAATTAGACTATTTTATTTTATACATTGTACTATTTTTAATTATTAAAAATAACATATCATTCTATTTTTAATTTTTAAGACATATTAATATAAAACTATATTATTTGTTCAATCATACTATCATTTTAAAAAACCGTTAAACATAACTATTTCCTACTGTTTTTATTTTTAAAGAGATAATATTAAACTTCAACTATTTATTTTTAATTAAAAAAGAATTAAAAATGAATTTTTAAAAACCAAAACATTTCACGCCTTAAAGAGAAAGGGGTCGAATCGTCCGGGGTCGAAACACCCTAGGGTCGAAACGTCCTGGGGTCGAAGTGTCCGGGGTCGAATTGACCGGGGTCGAATCGTCCGGGGTAGAACCGTCCGGGGTCGAACCGACCGGGGTCGAAACGACCTGGCGTCGAAACGTCCTGGCGTCGAACTGGCAGGGTCAAACCGTCCGGCGTCGAATCGTCCGGTGTCGAAGTGTCCGTAATTCTACACTCATATACTTACTGTAATACTTTAGTATTTTACATTTTAGTATTGAACATTTTAGTATTGAACATATTGAATATATTATCGATATTGTTGATGCCATTGCACAGAATGGGGAATACAATCTTAACCGTTAACGAAAAATGAATCAGGGCCCCGGCCGGAAGAGATGAACTAAAGAGGCTCAATGCATTAAATAATTTAAATATAGGCTATCAAATTAATATCATCGTCATCATCATTGTTCTTTGTGTTCCTTGTGGATCATAGGGCCTTTGTCAAAGCCCGCCACTGTGCACGGTCCCTTGCCAGTCTCTTCAATTGTTCCCATCTCTTTCCAGTTCTTCCAGCCTCATCTAACATGCTCCGTCTCCATGTACGCGTGGGTCTTCCTCGCTGGCGTTTGCCCTGGGGGGTTCCAATCTAAGGCCTGCCTTACCCTGCTGTTATCCTTCCAAGAGTTGTTTCCAATCAAACTCCATTCCCCTTCCATGATTTGTTGTTTTTTGTCCACACTTCTCCCACAATTTGGAGTTTTCGACCTTGTCGTACCTTTTTATTTTCAGAACATTTCTGAGGCATCGGTTAACAAAGGTTTGGAGTCTATTTTTTGTTGTTTCTGTCGTTCGCCATGTTTCAGATCCATAAAGTAGGACCGTTTTAACGTTAATTTTAAAGATCTTTACGTTTCTTTTGACAGAGATGTAAGTAGATCTCCATAACTGTTTAAGATTGTCTAATGCCTGTCGTGCCAAATTTATTCTTTGTTTGATGTCCTCATCAGTTCCCCCTGTTACACTGACCACACTCCCAAGATAAACAAAGTTGTTTAATTGTTCCAAGGTACAGTTTGCCACTTGTATGTCCCATCATGCTGGTAGTTAATTTTCCAAAAATTATTATTTAAAAATTGATATTAAGTCCTACTATTTTCCCTGTCTCGCTCAGTACTGTGAGTTTGTTTTGCAATCGAATTAATATATGATACGTTTAATCAAGATCCAAAAATTGTCCGAGTCATTAACGCATAAACAACTTATATACATTTCATATAAGCAAAAATAACATGTAAGGTTTCCAGGCCCAAACGGGGCAAGAAAATAACTTTAAAATACCTTTTTATTTTAATATAATAAATATTGCTCAATTTCTTTCAATGTCGCGTAAAATCATAATGTCTTAAACGGTTACAAAATTTACGATTAGCACCACAGTTCCATAGAAAAGGATATTAGGAGTTCAACGTCGTATGGCATTTTATTTATATGGCTAAAAATATGTATGCATTAAGTTGTTCATGATTATTTCTTTTCCCAGGTAATTAGGCTTAAACTTATTTAATATAGCTGCTATACAAGAAAAAAAACTGTTGGGCCCCCGTCCCTCCATGAGTGTCAATGTTCCAAATTGTATTTTCATACAAACCATCCCGGAAGCATACCCAACGATGTCCTAAAGAGTTTTCCTGACAGGATGTATAGCTCAGTCAGCTATAAAGGTCATAAACATATACGTACTTATATATATGTACGGAGCTTCACTATTATAATATTCCATTCGGATTACATGTATGAGATAATCTTATAGAATCAAAGTAACATACAATTTTTAACAGTAAAACCTTTATTGATATTATGGCTGATAAACGGTTCGAAGGTAAAATACTAATTATTATGTGAAAATATTATCTATCTATCTCGAACAAACTCTTCTTTGCTAAAAAATAGTGCTATTTGTTCAAGTATTTAATATATCTTAGGCATGTTGAGCGATTTGCATATTGAAGAAGACTCTTAACACTTAGTGACATATACACAACTCACTCTATATACATACATTTGGACCACATTAAATTATTGTGTACTTAAATGTTAAAGCGTGTGCAAAGTTCAAATGAGTTCAATGGGACATATCCAATAGAATTAGAATATAGATAAGAAAATTAGAAAAATTAATCTAGCTTATTACCCATGAATCTACTACTTGTACTCCGCTAAAAACCTTTTCATGTAAATTGTATATTCAGTGTTTCAACAAATTAAAAACAAAAAAAACAAAAAAAAATAAGTAATAAAAAAACCACAACAACAACAACCAACAACAACAAAAGACGAAATATATAATATATATTTTAAAAATTTCTGTCCTCCTCTAGTTTTACTCACTAAATTTGTGTCTTTCGATAATTCTTATAAATAGAAAAGCAAGAAAGTAAAATTTATCTTTCAAGCTACGGTAAATACTTAAACTTTC
The DNA here is from genome assembly GCA_002072015.1 of Radix auricularia. Taxonomy (NCBI): domain Eukaryota; kingdom Metazoa; phylum Mollusca; class Gastropoda; family Lymnaeidae; genus Radix; species Radix auricularia. Next base: position 770,067 of record MUZC01000645.1, on the reverse strand, counting down.
TAATGTATCAAGTATACTGCTATCTCTCTTAAAAATTTATAGTAATTATGTTAGAGTTTTTTTCAGAACAAATGTTTATTTACCCACAACCCCACCGGCATACTGTTAAATTTTGTATTCATAAAAATAACCACAACATATTTTTAGTAGCAATTTAATAATATTTTTCTACGCTGCAAGATATCCGAAAGGTAGTTTAAACGACGTAATAAGCTATATAAACCATTAAATTTCACGTTATCCCATTGAACTATTTAAATCGACATAACTGGCATTTAACAATACTAATTAAAACTAGATCTTTTAAGAAAATAAAAGAAATGCATGGACGTCTTTAAAAATATGTATTCATTTTTTTAAAAAACACAATTTCAGAACGGGAAAATCCCATTCCACTTTTGTAAGTTCTACAAACAAAACTCATAAATAGACGATATGTTGCGATTCATATTGAAAATCAATAAAGTAGCCGGTTGGTCCATATTTAATTTAAATCTGAAAATCAATAATGCTTTTTAAATGTATTCTTCAAGTTTCACACTCATTCCCTTCTACTCTCTATTTTTTTTTAGAGAATGAAATTATTCAATACTTTCTTTTACTGACGCTCCTTCAATATAGAATATTATTGCGTCCTAAATTTATCAATGGTTAGTGTCTAGTCCTGCATTCTTATTTGAGTTTTAAGTGTGGATAAATTTTAATTTTTATCGTTTAATCAGGTAATCCATGCAAAGCCCGAATTCCGGATGGCAAGGACCAGAATTAGTATGTTTTATATATATGTATTTTTTGCATACTAAATAAGAAAATTGTCTTTATCCTTAATTATATCAAAGAGATGTATAAATTTCATTTTGTGTTGTTGTATTTCTAAATAAGAATTTGTTGCCTTATGCCTTATTACTAATTCGCTCTTTGATCTTCTATCATCTAGTGTTTCAATGATTAATGATGTACCTAATGATTTTCTTTAAAAATTTGTCCCAAATTATCAATGTTTACAATAGTGGATGGATCTCTTACAGGCGATGCTAGTTCTCACTAGCCTTTCGTTGTAGCTGCTTAAAATATCAATAAAAGTTTATTTTTCAACGCTTATGTTTTTTTTTGTTTAATTACTTCATTGACATGGGTTTTACATGATGATTTTTCATTTTTTAAAAATTCCTTATCTTACCTGCTACAGTCGCTCCATATATACATCAGATTATTTCGTCCTACGCTTTTCTTTGCTTTTGTACAGTCCTACATTTTTATGAGAGCTTTAACTGTTGATAATATGATAGCTTTCCTGGTTTCTTCTGGGAACCAAGTCACGCCCCAATTCCGGACAGGAAGAACGAACATATATATATTTTTATANTATATATATATATATATATATCAGTTCTTAAATACGAAATAAGAATGTTGTTTATATCGAAGGGTTGTATTATCTTATCTTATTTTATCTATAAAGACGCTTCTTCTGTGCAGAAGATAATAGCGTCATCATCCACAGACCACGACGGATGATCTTTTGACATGTGATGCAGCGTTCACAGGCCACGGCTGTAAGGGTTCCAGGCATTACCAAGCCACCTAACAAGTAGTAGGTACCCATTCAGAGCTGAATGACCCAGGGACACTAGGCTACGCGAAAAATATCCTTGGTTTCCCTTGGATTTGAACCCGTTACCATCGGTATGGCAGTCGAGCGCACTGCCACTCAACACCTAAGGTAACATATTAAAGTAACTTTGTGTTGTATTTCTAAATTAGAATTAGTTGCTTTATGTGTTTTTAATAAGTATTTTTAATTTTTGTTTTGCGTTAATTACTAACAGTAGACAGGATATTTTCAATTTATTTGTTTCTTTTCTTTCTTAATCTTAACAATTGACACCTTTTTCGGGTGAAAGACATACTCTAGTAATTTTCAGGGAATATTAATTCATCTAAGACTTTTTAAAAAAAGTTTTTGCTATCTTGTTTGTATTTTATTGTTCAATTGATAGTACATGAATCATCAAATAATTTATCGTTTTGATTACAAGTGTTTTAGCACAAATCATTTATCGAAATTAAAATGAGTAGGGGAGGTAACCCAGTTTCTTAAGGAAGTCCTGAAAACACAGTTATTGTTGCTTAGTTAAAAGGAGACCCATTAATTATTACAGTTTGTTCTCCAATTGATAAGAAATCTTGAATCCAAAGATTTTTGTGTCCTGAGAGTTTAAAGTACTTAAATGTCTTTTTGTGGTAAATGAAGGGGGTTAATGTTTTCAAATGTCTTCAATATTACTTCTATTTGTTGATCCTTGTCTCATCATTTGGTAGATTATCCAAATGTCTATCATATACACCAATATCTGGGTATAAATCTGAATGGAAACCCTTGTGTTTCAGACGTATATTTTTCACTTAAGTCGATAAAACCACATATGTACTAAGACTTAAATAAGACAGATTTATTGTCATTTATCTGTATTGGATACTTTTTGTTGTTATTATTCGTTAGGGAGTCACTCAAACGATATACCCGATACGGGAAATTGAATAAAAATAATAAGTAGAGATTCTCTCAAAAACACTAAAAAGCTTATAATGAAAATTTTGTTCTCGATTTAGAGAATTATAAATTTGGAAAGAATTCCCATTTGAATTCAATGAAGACTTTTTTATTTTCCCTTCTGAACATTGCACAAGGCTTGAATATTTATATAAAAAGTGAACAGAATTTTTCACTTACCTAAAAATAATGCTTTAGTTAACCATCATATTTAAATAATTTACTCGATAAATAAGCGCTTAATTTAAAAATTTATGTTTTCGGTTTCTTATTTCATTGTTTTCATGTCTTTTTTAAAACATAGATATAGATATATTATATATATATATATATGTGTGTGTGTGTGTGTATGTGTGTGTGTATATATATTAAATACCCATCATATATTAATTTTAGTAGCTTGCTTAAAATGAACCTAAACTGCAATAGGTCCTAGCAGAAGCTTTAGATTTTGACTAAAACTTTGACGTTGCTAAACAAATGAAACCTAAGGCAAAATATAATATATGACATCTACAATTACTGCATTGATTACGAAACAGCGCAAACTTTTGTAAAATAAAACCATTTTTATGTGTGTGCGTTATTAAATGCTTATTCGTAAGGGCAACATCAGAATATATTCTCTGAATTACATAGTCGACGGCGTTGGGGTATGAAAAATGGCATCGACATAACCGATGGTCGAGTTAAAGCGAAAACCAATATGGCGGCAAAATATTAACATGGGCTTGAAATTTCTATATGTACGTGATGTGCGTTAATTAGTGATGGGACGATTAATCAGAATCGTATTGGAATATCGGGACCCTATTTCTTCACTCTTTCTTAAGGTTGTTAAACGTTCGTTTTTAAAGACCGTTAGCTAGCATAAACGTAATCAATCGTAAAACTTTTTATAAGACGCGCGAAAATACGGAAGTGAGATTGTGAGTTGCAGCGATAAGTAACATTTTCAAAAGCTGGCGATTTAAGTTAACAGCACAGGTCTCAACGCAAGTGGGCTATAACGTCACCAGCACACATCGAAAGCTGATACTTTTTCGTGGCCTTGATGGCCATTGCCATAGTACCAGAAGCAACACAGCGCTGAGAGCGAAACGCATGTGGGTTGGGACGTCACCAGCAGACCCTGATGAGACATAAATCATAGCTAACTTTTTCAAAAGCTTGCGATTGGTCATGGGGAACAAGATAAACAATGTTAAGTGGCAAATTTGTCCCTTTTTTGTGCTCGTGTTATGAGGTTTCGGCGACTTAACAAAATCGAATTAAACGACGAGAAAATGCAAAGACAAAGAGAGAATTTGGCGGTTCCAATAAAAAATGTACATATATATATATATACATAGAAACAATTTCTTAAAATTCTCTCCTTCTTGTAATATTCATTAAATGTCATGATGCCTGGATGTTAAGGGTTGCGCTATAAGTAAAGCATAATTGTTTATCATTTCCTTACGCATAACTGAATTATAGCTTTCAAAAGCATGTGTTCTACATCAGAAATAGTCGCCCTATGGTAGCACGTCGGTGCAAGCCCAGTCTTCAAGAATACTTTTGATAACATATTTCTTTTTAAACTGAATTTTTTTACATTTGGTTCTCCCAACATTTCATTAAAAAGTAAATTTTTGATGAAGCAATGAATTTAGGAGACTTTTTTCCAGAAAAATTGTAAAAAGATTGCATGAGTGTAGTAGTACATAGCATACACAAAAAAAAGGAAAATTAAATTTTTATTTAAATCATCGTATTGTTTAAATTAAATCTATTAATGTAAATATGCACCTATTGAACGTATGGATGTGTAAAAAATATTCTTTTCCAATTAATTCATCTTTGAAATTTTAATATGTAGTCTACTATACAATGAAAATGTCAGCTTTAGTATCATTGAATTAACGTCACCAGTTTCGTTCGTAAATGAGCGTTTTTGAGATTTTCAATAAACAGTAACATTAACATTGGGTGACTTTGCCTGTTAGCAATAAATAACATCAAATTATATGCAGATTTAAAAAATACATCAAGCCTGATAAAATGTATACATATTAAGCCTTTCCCCATTTGCATTATGTTGTCCTAAAGTCATTAAGAGGAATATATTCTTTCTGTGCTGGTGTAGTTGACTCAAGCCAGTTGGAACCTCTTGTTTGTAATCTGGCCTCGGCAGGAATCTAAATAAGTTTAGTCTGAACAGACGAGCAATTGGGCATTTTATAATGCTTACATATTTGATCACGATTATTTAGTGCAACAAAGGTTTGTAGAAATTAAACGAGATTAGGCGCTTTAAAAAATAATTTGATCGCATAGGCTAAATACATTAAATAAAATTTATCAATGTGTTTATTAAATAAAAATTGCATTACATTTTCAAATGATAATTATAATAATAATGTTTGATCGTCTTGTCTACACGGAAGATTTATTTATACAGAAGATAATTGCGTCCACAGAACATCCCAGTCTATTGACAAGTGATGCAGTGTTCACAACCCAGGTCTATGATGGTTCCACGCATTACTTACCGTTCTTTGTTTACCAAGTAGTTATAGGTACTCATTCGGAGCTGGGTTGACTAAGGGAGAGCGTCTGCCCCTGTAAAAAGTTTATAACTTCATATGGGTTTGAATCCATGACCATCGCTATGCCAGATGAGAGCGCATGTAACTCAACTGAATTGTCAAACTGTTCGAAATAAACTCTATGAGAATCACCTCTATTTTTATTACACTAATTTTACTACATCGAACAACTTGGTGAGCTTTTTTGTAAATTTTAATAAATAAAATATATTTAGCATCTTGTAAATCCCTTTCTTGTCAAGCAATGTGCATATACATACTGAACTTAACTGAACTGTCCCTTAACCCGACGCTGGGTCGTTAGGGCACAATTTTGTGCTGCGCACTATCTCATGCCAAGTGCCACGGTTCTGAGCTGCCTTTTTGGAATCGCTAAATGAAAGGCCGGTCCACTCTTTGATATTGTCCTCCCAACTCTTCCTTGGTCTGCCTCTTTTCCTTCTTCCCTGGACTGTGCCTTGCAATATCGTCTTTGAGAGACCTCTAGATCTTGTCACGTGTCCGTAGCATCGTAGTTTCCTCTTTTTAATTGAGGTGAGAAGGTCCTCGTAATGGCCAATGACAGCACTTATTTTGTCGCGGACCGCTTCGTTCGTAATGTGCGCCGTGTAGGAGATGTTTAATACCTTTCGAAAACATTTCATCTCAAGCGCGATAATTCTTTTTTGGAGGTCTGCGGTGAGCGTCCAAGCCTCACAAACATAAAGGAAGACTGACATCGCCAAAAAGCGCATTAGTTGAATCTTTTATCTTAGGGAGAGCTTCTTGCTTTGCCATATGTTTTTCAGTTTGCTTAGTGCTGCAGTTGTTTGGGCCGTTCACGCAAGAATTTCTGGCTTTGAGCCTTCATCGGATATTACAGTCCCTAGATATTTGAAGGTAGGGACCTCCTCGAGTTTTAGCCCATTTATCCGTATTTCACTTGTGAAATTCTTTTTTGCCATGACCTTGGTCTTCTCTGCATTGATTTCTATGCCATATGCCTTTGACATCTTCTCTAGCTTTGCAAGGAATTCTCTTAGTACGTCCTCGCTGCCAGCTAGGCCGTCTATGTCATCGGCAAAGCGTAAGTTAGTTAAAATTCTTTCTCCGATGCAGACCGTTCCGACATGGTTTTCGAGCACATCAGTCATAATTCTTTCAAGAAAGGTGTTGAAGAGGATGGGGGAGAGTAAACACCCTTGTCTGACACCAACAGTAGTCTTGAACCAATCTCCCAGCTTGCTGTTGTAGAGTACTGCGCTGGATGCTCTGTTGTATAGGTTCTTGAACACAGCAATGAGGTTAGCAATAATATTGAACTTGTGCATGGTTGCCCAGTGCTGCATGCCACAGTGTGGCATATACAAAAGGAAAATAATAATGCATTTTTAAATAATAGAGTTTATTTTTAAAGATTTAAATTAAAACGTAAAAGTGTTTTATACTATAAATTCTTTACAAAAGAGACACAAATAAATTTATGTTCATTTTAATACCCATTGTACTTCAAAGCTACAATTCAAAATTATAGTTAAATATCATAAATAGATCTATATAAAAACACTGCAGTCTTCCTGCTAAATTATGGCTCAATTTGATCGCAGGAAAAGGGTTATAAAACTACAATTCAGGCAGTGTGCAATGCGAGACACATTAGCAATAAAAAGCATTTACAATGAAAGTTTGGGAGTATATTTTACAAAAATATCGTCATTATAATACGCACACCAACACGCAATACGACACTCTAGTACAAAAATTAACATATCACATAGAGATATTTAAAGATAATATAAACATTCATTAATTTAAATACAGTAGATTCGAATGATCTGATTTTTGTACATCATGTTTATAATCGCCACAAGTCTGCAAGCAACATTTCAGAAATTTAGCATACGGGAAAATTGGTTTAATATCGATCCAACGATTTTTTTTTGTGTGCATTCAAGCTAGATCTCAGACCCCACGATTAATATAACTAATTTTAAAATAGTATTTATGTTAATTTTACTGTTTATAAAAAAGATATATGGCAATCCCACAGTACACCTAAATTGCGGGTAAATTTTCTAACCTATTATGTTTTCTCTATAAAGTGAAAATATTTCTTTGAATAAAGTTTCATTTATTTTATAACAAAATAAAATAAGAAAATCATTACATACAAAATGCAACATTGTTGTAGTTATGCCACATACTAATATCAATAAATTAAAATCAAATTGTAAAGGAATTTTATTAATTCATTTTACAAAAAAATTCACACAGATTTTATTTTTACCTTCGCAAATTTAAAATAACAAATAAATTTAAGGGCTGCAGAAAATAACAATCATTTAATTGATTAATCGTTAAAAATTATAAATCGATGAATTTCATTTGGTCGGTTAAAATTCTGAATTTTAAAAAAATGTTTCTTATACTATTTTTCAAATTTATATTTTTGTTCCTTACATACTCTTTCCTGGTATTATTATCATTAATTTACACTGACTGCATTAAGGATTTTCTTCTTTATTTCTTCCCCAGCATAACGAATTTGCTGAGAAACGTAACGAAAATTGAGAGCAATGGAATTTCCCCGACTAAACCGATGACGCAAAATAATGAATCGATACTTAATGGGAGCTCTATATGTGTTATAAAAATATAAGTAATAGAAAGTAATCAATTAATCAATTTATCGTTTAATATTTTTACCGATTAATCAAACACACATTTTTTAAACAGTTCGAGCCCAAATTTAAAAACAAACAAACTAAGAAACAAACAAATTGAGAATAGTGCGTAGCTAGAGACTAAACTAGCCCGTACACTGTCATTTATCTTTAGTTTTCATTGTTTTGGCCATGTTGCGCCCACAGTTGAAAACGTTGTCTTCTTCTCGAGTTTTTTTTCCCTGCTGCTTGTTTCACCATGCTGTTGGTGAAGATAATTTAAAATTAGTAAAATCAAATTTTATTCAGTCACAACGCAGGTTTCATGACGACCTTGTTTTTGTTTTGCTACCTCTGTTTTCTAAAAAAAAAGTTATAATAATGTTTTAAAAAAAAAAAAAAAATCAAATGAGAATGAATCATAAGGTTTGAGATAAGGAATGTTTTAAAAATCTACATTTGTTTATGTAACAAATGAAGAGCTGCGCTACAAACACACACAGGTAAAAAGTGAGGAGGAATCACCTTAGTGTAAAGAGAGGAATAATTGGTATATGCATAGCAGCACGTTGGAATGTACTCTAGGCTTAGTGCACACCTAAGCTACAAATGAGTGAACAATAGATTTCGTAAGTGTCAAAACCAGTGACATGAAAATGCTGCCAAGGTGTTTGGCAAGAATTAAGGTATGTTTGATAAAATAATACAGATTTACCACTATGATTTTATGTGCTGATGATTCTCTGAATCTCAATCGTAGAGTATCATTTGTTAATTATTTGTAGTAAAATTGTTTTCAATTTTAAAGAAATATAAACCAAATTCTCATCATCAGCACATACATGGGCAGTACTGTTATAACTCTTCAAAGCATTTCTATGGATAAGATTCAGTGGAAAAGGATTATTTCACAAGCTATACATTTCATACATATATTTAAATTTAAACACTTAGGCATTAGAATATCCTTTTTGGTACTGACAGTACCTGGCCTTTAAACGGACCCGATATATTTAATAGCTTAGGGCCTCATCAAGGCTAAAACCATCTTGCTGCTGATAAAATGTCAAGTATTAAGAGCTGTCGAGTTTTGTTTTCCGTTTATCACAATTATTACATGGGGCAAACTCTTCTTTCGAACTAAAAATAATAATAATAATAATAAGGACAATTAACAAAAAAACTCGGTAACTAAAAATATCTCTGCAAATAACAATCAAATATATTAAAACCTCTAATCATAGAAACTACGGCCTTTTTTCATAGTGTGACTGACAGTGGTCTACGATGCAAAAAAGTGCTAGGCAAGAAAACAGGTGCATATCCGTTTTATTGATCGCGGCCAGGGTAACACCGTAGTATTCATGTCTATTAATATATAAGCAATAGTCAACGCCATGTTGTGTTAGCCTAACCCTCAGCTACTGTCTGAAAGTTTGACATGTGTCTGCTTAGTAAACTTTAACTGCGCATACTGACGTGCTTTCTTACCTAAATTAACTGGTATTATTGTAATGCCTACATGGAAGTAATCCTAGTTAAAAGAAAAGTAAAAATAACAAGTTAACGATCCCCACTCAAATAATTTTTTTCTTAAAAAATAAGTTAAGCACCATTAACCCAGACCTGCTAACCGAACACAAGAAACTGCACTTATAATTTGGATAACATAAAAAAACAAACTACTTAATACTTTTTCGTTTTAGTCTTATGGCCCTGATGGTGGATATTTTAAAGCCGTATAGATTGTATTTTTTAATCATATTTCCCTAAATCTTTGAGAACTTCGCAAATGTTTCGGGCGTAAAAAGTATCTCCAAGACACTTTATTAGGGGATTAACACTTAATATGACACTTTTGTATGAGTTATATATTCCTTTATTTTTAAACATTGGCCACTTGATAAGCGGATTGATTATTGACCAAATTAGATATTGCAAACTTGATGGTCCTTTTTAAAATTCCATGAGATTTTAAACTCCGAACGTATATTCCTTTTAAGCCGGTGCATAGTTAGTTTTTCGTAAGATATGAAAGGTTTACTTTCCATTAGTTTCTAGACACATATATCTATCATAATGGTAATTTTCGAGCCTTTTGAGGTATGAATATCATGAACCGTTTTTTTCGTGTTATCTTAATGTCAATTTATTTCCATTTGATTTATACACGAGATCGACAAATACTGACAGATAAATAAATTCATTACTGTCCAGATTGAAATCATTTGGCATTTTGTTTCGTATATTAGCTGTACAAATGTTATTTCAGTCACTGATCACCATACAACTTTAGAAGGTCTTTTAGTACTCTCCCGTGAATATTTGTTTCTACAAATAGATGTTGTTTTTTTATCAATCTTTTTACATCAGATTTAGATTTGTCATATTTAGAAAATGAAGGTCATTAAAAGTCACATGTCAAAAATTTAAGCACGTTTCTTTTCGAAATGCCATGCACAACTTCGTCAACGTACGCAATAATACATTTTTTTATGGACCCATCTTTATGAAATTTAGGAGGCAGATTTCCTGCACTAAATAAAACCGAATAAAGTATTTATTTTGTTCGTATGACGCCTATATCAGTTTCAATTCTGAGCTTGCAAAATGCCTAATGTGATTTAAAATACTCTAAGAGAAATATTATGTGAACCACTGCCGTTAATCGGTGAAGTGAATGATTCACGCATTACACATAGGGATCTGAGTGTCGGACATAGACTGTGAAATGAGACTTAGGCTCAGATAGTGATGAAAGACTTAGGAAAAAATGGATTAATTGGAGACTTGGGACACATGAAGGGTTAGAAAAACAGAAAATGTTGTAAGTTATTATACATGAAGAACATAGCAATTATTTAAAACTGTAACACACTTTTTTGTTAGATTTGCGTTAAATGATTTTAAGGGAGAATAAATGCATACGTAGGAATTTGAGAATTGAGATATATGGAGGATTTGAGTTAAGATACACAACGATTGGCGTGAGAATAAGGACAAAACGATGAAGTAGAAACTTAGACACATTGTGGGATATTTTACATTGAGGGATATGAGTATCTCCAAGAAACTTTATTAGGGGCCTGGAACTTAATATGATACATTTAGTATGAGTTATATATTCCTTTATTTTTAAACATTGACCACTTGATAAGGCTACGGGGATTGATCTTATACATTTGACACACTAAGACTTAGGACACAATGAGGGATTGAAGAGTTCCGAAAGATTACATAAGATATGAAACATAGAAAGTGATTGCATACTTGTGACATGTGGAGCGACGAAGAACTTTGGTCACATGGATGTACCATGAACATGGCACAAATTCAGAGATTAGGGACGTGGGTCACTTATAGGTAATGGGGACTTGGGTCACACTGGGTCGCGGAGGATTTGGGAAAGATGGAGGCACGGTAGACTTGAAAGAGAAAGAGGTACGGGCGACTTGGACGCGGGGGGGGGCAATGAACCTTATGCACAGTTGGGATTGGGGACTATGTGCATAGGATGGAATGGAAAATGTGAGACTGTTATTTATTTGGTGTCTATGGACACAGGTATTTATGAAAGACTACAGACACAGGACAAGCTGTAATTGGGTTACAGAATTTTTTTTTTACCAGAGCAAATTTAGACCTAAGTCTCGGGAGAAATGAATTTTTAAGTAAATAGCGGACAGTGATGGACAATTAACTAGGAAAGGGAGGAAATGTTTTAAAGGGAATCTCTAAAACTAATCTAGGAGAATTGTGTAAATAGGAGAATAGGGAATTAGGGAGGCTAAATACTACAAGACACATGATTCTGACACTTCGCGCAAAAGTATGGACGAGAGACATAGGACGCAGTAACATTTTTGAAGATAAAACGAAGAATGTGATAAATATGCTCGGACACTGCGAGGAATTTTAACATTTGGATCAATCTAAGGAGGCTTAGCTAGAAAAAGTGATACAAAATGGAAACAAAAGACACATGGAAGATAGAATACCGGAGACACATGAAGGAAATGAGGGTCTTAAGAGAATTAGACTGATTGGAAGTGTGCGACACATGGATTGAGAAGATCCTTGATAGATTACCTTGTAACAAGGGAAGATATGTGACATTTCTGACACAGAGAGGGTTGAGAGACTTGCGACATAATTGATACAGAACATGCGGGACACTGAGAAAAAATAGTACTTGAGGCACACGGACAGCTATTAGAATCGATACACAGGGGGTGAAATTCACAGTGAAAAGACATTTTTTTGACTCCTCGGCTACTATGACGCTCTCTTTGACGACTGTGTGCCACGTAGATCAGTCTTCTGCCTTACACTCCCAGTCAATTTTATGTATATTGGCTTCTTTGATGTCCCTTTGACAGACATCTTTAAATGGCAAGCGTGGGCGACCTGTTTTCCTCTTTTCTGAAGCAAGTTCACCATATAGGAGGTTTTTCGGGATGCGGCCGGGATCATTCTTTTAACATATCCTAGCAACCTCAGTCGTCTTTCACTACAAAAATTGAGAACATGCTTTGGGTATTGGCACGTGTTAGGACCTCACCATTAGGCACTTTGTCTTGTCATTTAATACAAAGGATGCGACGCAGGCATCTCAAATGGAACTATTAAGCTTGCGTTCTTGGGATATATATAAGTGGTCCATGTCTCGCTCCCATATAGTAGTGTACTGATGACACAGGTTCGCTAGACAATCAGTTTGGTTTTCTACGTTAGCTTGGTGTTTTGCCAGACCCGCTTATTTAGTTTAGCCATTGTTGCAGCTGCCTTGCCAATTCTGCTGTTTATTTCTTCTTCAATGGACAGTATATTGGAGACCTTGGACCCCAAGTAGGTGAAGCTGTCCACACCTCCACGTTTTATTGTCGATATTTATGGTAGGAGGAGGAGAATTATACAAATAATGAAAATTGATTCAACATTAAATCGTATTCTGTTTTTTGTGTTGTTGTTGTTTTTTTTTTTTAATTGACATCTTGCATCGTCTTGCATATTATTTATTAGCTAAATAAACAATAGTTTCGGCATCAGATAATGTGGGAAATAACTGGATAATGAGGGAAATCACTGGATTTTGACCAAACTTAGTATATAAAAAATTATGTGCCTTTATTAAATTACTACATGGCACTAAAACCCTAGTATACATTCCCACGGAGCTTGGCATACTAAATGTGTTTTTAACAGAACGTTAATAATTGCATTTCCTTTTAAATTTTAAAAGAATCTTAAGAAATATATCTTGAGTACAATGGCAATAAAAACATTAAATGGTTTCTAAAAAAATACCACTCATTAGTTTTTTTTAAATTTATTTATTAATATTTGCTGAGACTGGTCTGCTAGTGATCATTATCAATCAGCTTATTACCTCTGCTTTGCTTAAACGCTTTCTCATTGCAATGTATTTAAATAATGTGAAATTTTTTAATGTAAATATAAATAAAAGATGGGGAATTAAATATATTTGGTTGGACATTTTATAAATAGATAAAGTTTTATTGGTTAAAATGTGACTTCCAGCTTCTAAAGCTTATAAATTTTACAACCTCAATTAGATAGTATATACCCTCATAGAACTTCAGTTATTTACGAAGCATGCGAGTCCACAAATCATCGATCTGGTGAGGATAAAATAGAGCTTCATTTGCAACATTTGTTTGTGTGCTACACCTCACGTCAGCATGTCTAAAATTCTAACCGCATATTTATTATTTGTATAAAAACATATAAAAATATCATTGCTCAAAGAGTAAACTTACCTTACAGTAATGAGAAATAAAAACATCAAAAATTATTAGGGTTGTAATGGATTCAAATTTTTAAATTCCCCCGGGAGCCGTATTGGGCCGGATTTTACCGAATTTATGAGATGAAAATTGTGTGGAGTCAGAGCAGTCACTGGATTTGTTTAAATTGGTCAGACACCGGATTTGCCGGAGCCCTTATAAATCATGTTGTTTAAGAAAGATCTTACTAAGTTGTGATCATCGAATTTTCTGCAGAATATTGATATTATTATATTAAATATTTGTAGTCATAAATCTCTCTCTAATATATTCTTTTTGTATCAGCACATGACAGATAGCATTAAGATAAAAATATATACTGATTTTTCAAGAAATCCTATGATTTATTTTAAAATCTTTTTCATTTCTTGCGTACAGAACCATACAAGTGAGATTCTGAAGATATAAATTAAAATGATGAAAGCTACTTCGTCCTTACAAAATTCCCGAATAGAGAATAACTTGCCTTAAATTGTAGATTTATGCTTTCGATTACTTTTATTTTTTAAATATTGGACATCAAATTTTCTGTACAATTTGTGTTCTCACATGTAGCTATTATTTAAATTTTAAATACACTTTTCCTTATATGAAAAGAAAAATATATAGAGCATCCGAAAACAAAAACCTGTTTTTTATGAAATTTTTTCAAAAGTTCTACACCATTTTAGATTATGACTATCACCTTTCTTTTTTAGGAATGACACGGGCGGAATAGAAATCTTCCGTACAGAAGGAGGATCTGTAAGTAATTAGATAAAAGATAATCACGTTTAGCAGAAAGTTGGAAACAAATGGGAAGTTTGTACGTAATATATAAAAAATATTTTAAACTGGAACAACAGCTTTATTGCATAGTACAAGTATGGCATGCAAACATTTATTGCATTAAATAAAACTATTCAAAGAGAAGTTTTGAGAAAATACTATTTTTCTTATCTTAACATAGAATATTAAAAATTACATATGTATTTTCTTTTTTAGCATACTATTTTTTCATGAAATTTGTATTTTCCTAGAAATTCCTCTTTCACAGAAAACAGCGGCTGACTCATACAATGATGAAATGCCACGATCAATAAATCTGCGGTAACATCTGCTAAGCTGTTGCTATTCATATTTTACTTTGCATCATTTTGTGCGAATTGTTCAACGCCGATGAGCTTTACATTAAATGCTAGGGCAATATTCTAGTCAAGGTAAGATTTTTCAGTACAAACCTTCAGCAAACTACTTTTTTCAGTGGAATTTAATAAATATTTAATTGGATGGAGGTTTCTATTTCTTTAAAATGTTTAATATGACATTTTAAATCTTATTTTTAACCTTTGTGAATTGTAAGCTTTTTTATAGTGCAAATTATTAGTTACATGTTTAATGTATTGCAATTATTAATATTCTTTCTTTGTAAGCTGTTATAAAGAGTAATTCTTGAAGATAAACGTTTCCTTATTTTGCGTATGTATTTTCGTAGTTTGTCAAGCTATCACGTAAAAACAATAAAGATGGTGTGGAAAGACATTTTCGTTTTATTTTAAAAGTTATGATTGTTGTAAAAAAGTATTTTTTCTCATTATTTATCCACATCCATAGAAAATAGAGAGATCGAAAGAAAGATAGAATAAGAGTTAGAGACATATATATATAGAGAGAGAGAGACAGAGAGAGAGAAAGAGAAGAACATCAGATAAAAATACAGAGGTATGTTTTAGAAAACAAATCGTAATTTGCATACTGATAAGATAAACGGGTAAATATGTTTTTTTTTGTTGTTGCTTTTTTACAATAAAATCCCTATGTAGCGCTGAGTTAATTTACTCTTTTTCATTTTTCTTTCATATCCTCATTTTAGAAAGGACTTGTACATCTAAGAAAACAATTTTAATAGCAATGATAAAATGCTTAGATCGATTAAAATAAGTGGTAACATCTGGTAGCAAGCAACGATGATTAATATAGTATACTTTTTACACTGGAAGAGATAAAAGAGGGAAGTTGGAGTAAATAGTATTTATAGTAAAAAAATGTCTTTGAATTAAAAAAAGCAATTAAAAATTGATATATTGCAATAATGGTTAACTGAATTCCCTTCTTTAACCTCTGCATAACGACAGCTTTTGGCCCACTGACCGGCATAGATCCGTAAACACCAACCTTATGTAGCACTGACTTAACGTACCTTTAATTGCACTATTATAAAGAATAATAAAAGAGTTCTATTATTAATTTTGAGGAATAGGAAACACTTTCAGTACGCTATAGACTCAATTTGTTTACCTTTCACTCTAAAGGATTCGCTCAAAATAGACTATATTTTTGAAACAGAAATTGATGTTCCTTTACTGAAAAAAGTTATTTAAAAATGTAAACGTTTTATAAACAGAAAAATGTAACCAAATTTAAAAAAAAAAAAATATACGTCAAAAAATATTCTTATTAGTCTACATCATTTTAAATTAAAACAATATAAATATACACAATATTTTTTCTCTATATTTTATGAACTATGTAAATAGGACCAACAATATTATTTCTTTTAAAAAAGATTGTTGTTCAATAAATTTGTCCAATTGAACTAAAAATATAATTAATTATATAATTGTTTGAAAAGTACACGAACGGTGCTTTTTTTTTTTTTTTACATTACAATCATATTAGAGAAGCAGAAAGCAAGTAAAAGGTCTATTAATATATCCTTTATGTTACACTAGAAAAATGACTTTGGACACTGGGAGTGTGTATGACTTGGTACACTGGGAGTGTGTATGACTTGGTACACTGGGAGTATGTATGACTTGGTACACTGGGAGTGTGTATAACTTGGTACACTGGGAATGGATTTGACTTGGTACACTGGGAATGGGTGTAACTTGGTACACTGGGAATGGGTGTAACTTGGTACACTGGGAATGGGTGTAACTTGGTACACTGGGAATGGGTTTAACTTGGGATAATGGGAGTGTGTATAACTTGGTACCCTGGGAGTTTGTCTAATTTGGGACACTGAGAGTGTTTATGACTTGGGACACTGGTAGTGTGTATCACTTGGTACACTGGGAGTAGGTATGACTTAGTACACTGGGAGTGTGTATGACTTAGTACACCGGGAGTGTGTATGACTTGGTACACTGGGAATGGGTGTAACTTGGTACAATGGGAATGTGTTTAACTTGGGATAATGGGAGTGTGTATAACTTGGTACTCTGGGAGTTTGTCTAATTTGGGACATTGGGAGTGTGTATGACTTGGGACACTGGGAGTGCGTATGATTTGGTACACTTGGAGTGGGTAAAACTTTGAACACAGGGAGTGTGTATGACTTGGGACACTGGGAGTGTGTATGACTTGGTACACTTGGAGTGGGTAAAACTTTGAACACTGGGAGTATGTATGACTTAGGACACTTGGAGTGGGTAAAACTTTGAACACTGGAGTGTGTATGACTTGGAACACTTGGAGGGGGTAAAACTTTGAAAACTGAAAGTGTGTATGACTTGGGACACAGGGAGTTGGTACAACATGTGACTCTGGGAATTGTTATAACTTGGGACTCTAAAAGCTTGTATGGCTTGGGACAATGGGAATGTGTATGACTTGGGACACTGGCAGTGGGTATAAATTGGGACACTGGGAGTGAGTATGACTTGGAAAACTGGGAGTGTGTATGATCTGATGCACTGGAAGTAGGTATACTCTGTGTTTATGACTCGGTACACTGTGAGTGTGTTTGACTTGGCAAGTTGGGATTTGGTTTGACTTAACACACTGGGAGTGGTAATGATTTGGGAAACGGGTAGTGTGTATGACTTGAGACACTGGGAGTGTGTATGACTTAGGACACTGGTAGTGTGTATGACTTGAGACACTGGGAGTGTGTATGACTTAGGACACTGGGAGTGTGTATTACTTGAGACACTGGTAGTGTGTATGACTTAGGACACTGGTAGTGTGTATGACTTAGGACACTGGTAGTGTGTATGACTTAGGACACTGGTAGTGTGTATGACTTATGACACTGGGAGTGTGTATGACTTAGGACACTGGTAGTGTGTATGACTTAGGACACTGGTAGTGTGTATGACTTGAGACACTGGGAGTGTGCATGACTTGAGACACTGGGAGTGTGTATGACTTAGGACACTGGTAGTGTGTATGACTTAGGACACTGGGAGTGTGTATGACTTGAGACACTGGTAGTGTGTATGACTTAGGACACTGGTAGTGTGTATGACTTGAGACACTGGGAGTGTGTATGACTTATGACACTGGTAGTGTGTATGACTTGAGACACTGGTAGTGTGTATGACTTGAGACACTGGTAGTGTGTATGACTTAGGACACTGGTAGTGTGTATGACTTGAGACACTGGGAATGTGTATGACTTAGGACACTGGTAGTGTGTATGACTTGAGACACTGGGAGTGTGTATGACTTGAGACACTGGTAGTGTGTATGACTTACGACACTGGTAGTGTGTATGACTTAGGACAATGGTAGTGTGTATGACTTGAGACACTGGTAGTGTGTATGACTTAGGACACTGGTAGTGTGTATGACTTGAGACACTGGGAGTGTGTATGACTTAGGACACTGGTAGTGTGTATGACTTGAGACACTGGGAGTGTGTATGACTTAGGAAACTGGTAGTGTGTATGACTTGAGACACTGGGAGTGTGTATGACTTGAGACACTGGTAGTGTGTATGACTTAGGACACTGGTAGTGTGTATGAATTAGGACACTGGTAGTGTGTATGACTTGAGACACTGGGAGTGTGTATGACTTAGGACACTGGGAGTGTGTATGACTTTAGAAACTGGGAGTGTGTATGACTTGGTACACTGGGAGTAGGTTTGACTTAGTAAACTGGGAGTAGGTATGACTGTGGACACTGGGAGTGGGTATTACATTGGACACTGAGAGTGTGTATTACTTGCAACACTGGGAGTGGGTATGACTTGGTACACTGGGAGTGTGTATGACTTGGTACACTGGGAGTGTGTATGACTTGGTACACTGGGAGTGTTTATTACTTGCCACAGTGGAAGTATGTATGACTAGGGACACTGGGAGTGTGTATTACTTTCCACACTGGGAGTGTGTATTACTTGCCACACTGGGAGGGTGTATGACTTGATACACTGGGAGTGTGTATGACTGGGGACACTGGGAGTGGGTATGACTTGGGACACTGGGAGTTCGTAAGATTTGGGACACTGAGAAAGTGTATAGCTTGATAAAACTTTGAGTGGCGATAAATTTAAATACTGCAGTGGGGAGGGACATTGGACTGGGAGCGGGGATGACTGTGGACACTGGGAGTGTAAATGACATGAAACACTGACACTGGGTTGACACTTAGAGTGTTGATGATTTGGGACACTGGTTTTTGGTATGTCCTTAGACTCTTGGAAATGTGATGTCTTTGAAAACGCGAAATACAATTTTTTCCGTGAAATGTTTTAACCATAATTTTTACCCCCAACTTGGTCATTTGGGGTTCGATTTGGGGCTGGGCAGCACCCTTTTGTGCCAGGAAGTGTGCATTTTCTGGCTGTGGTATCTTTGCGTGGTCTGTAATGTACTGTAGGACGACCATGCCCACGCGAGGTCTAATGTTGTTAACGATCTACAGTACGGCATCGACAGTTTTCATCTCCATAGAACCTCGACCCAAGGATTCCAGAGAGGATCTTTAATCGGAGAAGACTACGACTGTTGGAAAATTCTTTCTTCGGCACGTCTTTCACACCATTGTGAATTGCTTTCAGCTTGGCGTCCCCACTCGAAGCTAGTCTTTCACACGGTCCATACAGTTCAGTTACTTCTGGCCCTCCCGCAAGGTATTCAATTAGTGCCCCGTGTAACTTTGTCCACCTGTGAAGCATGAGCCGTCTGCATAGACTCTCACTACGCCGGTACCGTAGGCTTCAATAGTCACTAATGCTTCTTCGTACTGAAGCTCAAGTGTACTATTTTTTCCCACCGTGGCATTTACCAGTGAAAAACGTAGATCGGACAGAGAGTAGCATTCGTAAGATCCCCTCGCTGGGGCCATTGATATTTTCTCCCTGCTTTTGGGAAATATAACTGAAACCTCGAGCTCGTTGACAGCATCAATAAAGGAGGGTCGTTTCAAACGTGTGCGTTTTACCCACCTGTCTTGCATCTGAAAGCAAGGATCGTTTGGACCCTTTCTACGGTATATTTCCGCCGTCGTACTGTACTATTGAAGGCATAGCCACAACGTCTACTTTTAATAATATTAGTTCATAAATACAGTTTAAATTAGTTGTCTTCTTACGCAAAAAGTTTGTGTATATTTTTTTTTATTAAAAAGAATTATGCAGTCCCATTTTGTATGGGAATGACCTTAGAGACTTGGAATTAAGATATTTTGCGAAACATGGTGTAGGAATTATTGGAGACACTGTAAAAGGTGAGTTACTTGAAACACTTAAATTTGGGATCAACTTGTTGCACTGAATGTTTGGAGAGACTTTGGGCACTGGGAGTTGGGAGATATTTGGTAAACATGGGTTTGGGACATATGAATTAGTGAGAGCTTTGTGACAATTTGAGGAGGGAGATAAATGGGACGCTGGGAGTAGGGAGATACTTGGCACACTTGGAGATGAAATATACATAGTGCATTGGGAGAAGGGTTAAACATGGAGCACAGGGTACAGAGAGATAATTGGAACACAGTGACTTGAAAGATACTTGGGACACTAGGAGTTGGGAGATACTTGGGACACAGTGAGTAGAGAGATAATTGCGACACTGGGAATTGGGAGATTCTAGGGACACTAGGAGTTGAGAAATACTTGATTCACTAGGAAATGGGATTTGCATTTGACACAGGGAGTTTTGTGAAAGATTAAGGACACTAACAGTTAGGAGATACTTAGGGCACTGGGAGTAAAAAGATACATGGGACAATCAAGTTGGGAGACAATTGGGACTATGGGATTTGGGAGAGACCTTGGGAATTAGAATACACTTTGGACATTTTGTGTTTAGAGGTACCTTAAATTCTGAAAGTATGAAGATACTTGGTACAATGGAAAGTTGAAAATACTTGAAACACTAGGAATTGGGATATACATCGTTTTATTGGAAAAATGGGACTATTGGATGCTGAGACTAGGGAGTTACATGTGGCGCTGGGGGTAGGGAGATATTTGGGGACTTGGAGTAGGGAAATACTGGCGACACAGGGAGTTTGGAGTTACGTGAGACATTAGGAGATTTGGAAGATATTTGGGACCTTGTGAGTTGAGAAACACTTGAGAGTCTGGGAATATAAAGATACACAGGATACTCTGAGTAGGGACATACATTGGACACTGGAAGTATAATGATACTTGTGACACTGGGAGTTGGGAGATGTATGGGTGTTTTGAAGCTGGGAGAAACATGGGACAATTTAAGTAGTAATACACTACTGACAGTAGGGAGTTACATGGGACGCAGGGGTAGGAAGAAACTTGGAACATTTGTAGTATATAAATACTGGCGATACATGAAGTTTGAGTTATGTGGGACACTGGGTGATTTTAAAGAAATTTTGGATACTGTGTGTAGGGAGATAAATAGGACTTTTGGGTTTTGTATATACTTGGGAGACTTTGAGCTGAGTATACTTGGGACACTGGAAGGAGGAGATACTTGGGACAATGTGCTGATGATTCTTGGGCCACTTGGAGCTGAGGATACTTGGGACTCTGGGAGTGAGATACCAGGGACACTGAGAGGGGGAGATACTTGGGACACTGAGCTAATCATTCTTACGACACTTTGAGTTGAGGATACTTGGGACTCTGGGGGTGAGATACTTGGGACACTGTGAGCTGGGGGATATTTATCTGTGGGACGCGGTGGTCGAGTGATAGCGCGCTCGACTGTCGCACCGATGGTCATGAGTCCAATTCCACGCGAAGGCGAGGATTTTTTTCCGGGACCTGAGGAGTCCCCGAGTCACCCAGCTCTGAATGGGTACCTCATTAGACAATAGTTAGGCGGCTGGGGTATGACGTGGAACCCCTATACCCGTGGCCTTTGACCGCTGCATCACTTGCCAAAAACATGGGACACTTTGAGCTGATGATACTTGGGAGACTGGGCTGAGGATACTTAAGACACTGTGAGTGGGAGATGCTTGGGACATTGGAAGGGGGAGATACTTGGGAAACTCGGGGGGAGATACTTGGAGCACTGGTATGGGGAGATACTTGGGGCACTGGTATGGGGAGATACTTGGGGTACTGGTATGGGGAGATACTTGGGGCACTGGTATGGGGAGATAATTGGGGCACTGTAATTGTGCGGATACTTGGGTCACTTGGAGACTTCTGAAAGATTCGGGACACTGGGAATTTTGTTGATACCTTGCACACTCGAATTCTGAATATACTAGGGACACTTGAGGCTGAGAGCTGCATTGCGCACTGGGAGCTGGCAGATACTTGGATATTGGAGATTCATGGACACTTGGACTTGTGGGATACTTAGACACTTTGAATTGGGATGTATATGGGGCATTGTTAGTGTTATGAGATAGTTCACAACACAGAGTACTTTGAAATTTATTGGAACTGGGAGTTGGTAGATCATTGGAACACTTTAGAAACATACATTGGACACTAGGCATATATATTACACACCGAGAGTAGGGAGGTACCAAGGACACTTGGAGTTGGTAGATATTTGGGACTATTGCAGTTTGGAGATACTTGGGACACTGGAACTAGAAAGATACATAAGACACTGAAAGTATAAAGATACATTGAATATGGAAGTACGGAGATACATAGGGCACTGTAAAGTAGAGATACATTTGGGATACTGGAAGCTGGTATATACATTTGGCACTCGAAGTTGGGAGATACTTAAAACCCATGATTTTGGGATACACTTTGGGCTTTGGGAGTAGAAAGATACACGAGACAATGGAAACAGGGAGATACATGGGATACTGGGATTAAGGAGATACAAGTTGAATTTGGAATTCGAAGATACTTGGGACACTGAGAGGGGGCGATACTTGGTACACTGGGAGGGGGAGATACTTGGTACACTGGAAGGGTGAGATACTTGGTACACTGGAAGGGGTAGATACTCGGTACACTGGGATGGGGATATACTTGGGTTACTGGGAGGGGGAGATACTTGGTACACTGGAAGATGGAGATACTTGAGACACTTGAAGGGGGAGATACTCGGTACATTGGAAAATGGAGATACTTGGGACATTTGAAGGGGGAGATACTTGGTACATTGGAAAATGGAGATACTTGAGATATTTGAAGGGGGAGATACTTGGTACACTGGGACGGAAAGATACTTGTTACACTGGGACGGAAAGATACTTGGTACACTGGGATGGAAAGATACTTGTTACACTGGGACGGAAAGATACTTGGTACACTTGGACGGAGAGATACTTTACACTGTGGATAATTGGGACACTGTGGATATTTGGGACACTAGGAGGATAAGATACTTGGGACATTGTGTATATTTGGGTCACTGTGGATACTTGCGACTCTGGGAGTTGGAGATACGTGGGACACTGTGAGCTGGGGGATACTTGGGACACTGTGAGCATGGGGATACTTGGGGCACTGTGAGCTGGGGGATACTTGGGGCACTGTGAGCTGGGGGATACTTGGGACACTTTGAGCTGGGGGATACTTGGGACACTTTGAGCTGGGGGATACTTGGGACACTTTTAGCTTGGGGATACTTGGGACACTGTGGGCTGGGGGATACTTGGTACATGGTGGGCTGGGGGATACTTGGGACACTGTGAGCTGGGGGATACTTGGGACACTGTGAGCTGGGGGATACTTGGGACACTGTGAGCTGGGGGATACTTGGTACATGGTGGGCTGGGGGATACTTGGGACACTGTGAGCTGGGGGATACTTGGTACATGGTGGGCTGGGGGATACTTGGGACAATGTTTCAAATTAAAGACATAAAAAAGTAATGAAATCCATCAAAGTTCTTGGCAAAATAAATAAGTGTATAAAATTTATTTTACAGATATGCAATTGCATTTTTTAACAACTAATTTCATTTCAAGCAATGTATATTTTTTTCAAAAAATTTTATTTTGAAATAGCCTTCAAAACTAAATGTATATTTTTAACACAAACTTTTTACATTTTTAATAATTAAAAAAAAGAATGTACACATATTTCCTTTAATACTTTACACTTAATGTAATCGTATAACTTTATTGACTATAAGAATGCATGATACTCATTAAATTTAAAACTCTCTCTCTCTTTCTCTCTCTCTGTCTCTCGGTGTATATTTGTTATATGTTTAAAGGGCAATTACCACTCAAAGTTACTTTGTTTTAATTAATTGCGTCACTGAAATATTATATTAAACTTTTAGTAAGTATTTAGATCTAGACTATATTCTATTAAAAAGTTCGCAAATGTGTGTAGGATATTTTTTTATTGATACACTAATATAATTTCAGTCAAATTTCCCTTTCGTGTGTAAATACGCACGACGTTTTGTTATAAACTATATTTTCTTTTAATTTTCTCGTTTAGATGTCAGCAACAGAGCTCATATTCCTGCTTGTTGGAAGAACAGGAGTCGGAAAAAGTGCTGTAGGGAATACAATTCTTGGAAGAAATCTGTTTGAAAGCACTAGTTCACCTGATTCGGTTACTAAAGAGATATCAATAAAATCTGGAGAAATAAAAGATTGTCACATAACAGTAGTAGACACTCCAGGATTTATTGACACTACAATGAGTACAGATCAATCGAAAGTTAAGGCGTGCGAAGACATAAAAAAAGCAATGCAAATGTGTCCAAGGAATGGTAAACTAGCTGTAATATTTGTGATTAAGTATGGTGAACGACAAACTAATGACAACAAAAATACTTTGTATATTCTTGAAAATATTTTTGGGAAAGAGAATATCTGGAAGTCATGCATAATTGTAATGACCCATGGAGATTGTTATGATCTGTGTGAAGAAAACAAAGTTTTCCAACAATATCTAAAAGAGCAAAAAGGTGATTTCGGTGAGATGTTTGCAAACTGTAATTATAAGTGTGTACTTTTCCACAACAAAACAAAAGCAAATGATAAAAAACAACAAGAAGAAGAATTGCAAATGTTAATAAATTGTGTTAATAGTCTTGAACAAAGCTTTACACGTGCCAAGTTTGAAGAAGCGTACAAAGAGCAAAACCGTCTGGAGCTGGAAGGCAATTTACAAAATTTAAAAGAATATTTTGAAAAGAAAACTCAATCTTATTGGGAAAAAATTAACTCTCTAAAGTTTTCATCAGAAGCTTTAAATGAATTGGACAATGCGGAAGAAATTATTCTTCAACAATTAAATAGTGCAAATGAACTGGATGCACCTGAAAAGATTTATTACAAAGAAGATGAAAAAAGGCTCCTAGATGATATACGGAATTCAATGTTGAAATTACAGAAAGAGGTTAAAGATAAGAAAGAAGATTTTAGACAAAAGAAGATAGTACAAGACCTAAAAGATGAAATCGATGACATTAAAAGAGCAATGATGGAGACTGACCCGATGCAAGAAAATGTTTTTATTTTTATACAGCGCATGGAAGAAAATCTAAAAGAAAAAAAGAAAATTAAGGAAACAATTCATAAGAGTGACTTAAGAGACAGTATAGAAATATTAACAAAGAGCATTACTGAAGAACTAAATAATCTGAAACACAAAGCAGAAGAATGTAAAGTTAAAGAAAAAATGAAAGAGATACAGCAGAGTTTAAATAACCTAAGAACAGATGATGAAGCCGCTACACAGAAAATAATTTCCTTAAAACAAGAAACGGAAACTTTAATGAATAATTTGGTAAAACAATACAAATTTATAGACAAAAGATGTGCAAAAGAGATAAAATCATCACTGAAGACTATTCTGCAGAACATTAGTGACAAGTCAGAAACAGTGCATCAGTTCATAAAATCAGAGAAAATAAAAATAGAAATTGAAAAGATTCAAGGAATGATAGAAATGGCAGATTTTACAAATGAAGAAATATATTCCTTAATTAATAAGTTAGAAGAACAATTAAGATCTCTGGAGAAGTCGATTGAAAAAGAAAAACTGAGAGAACAAATAAAAGATAACCTTCATCTATTAATAAGACAGGCTCAGCAAAAATTACAGTCTGTACAAAAACAAGTGCAAGAAAGAAAAGAGATGAAGTTAAGGAGTACTTTAAAAACTATTATAGACAGTGTACACATGACTGATTGTCAGGGAAGAGATGACTCCAAAATTTTAGCCAAAGCTCGATCAAGCATCAAGTCATTTTTGTGTAAACTTGATCAAGAGAAAGATAACGTTAGTAAAGAGTGCTTCCATGAGATTAAATTGGAAATAAAAGAAATCGAAAGAATAATTGGCAATAAAGAAGCCAGACTTCAAGAATATATTCTTACAAATGAACTGATGTCAAAAATTAATGAAATCACAAGATCTGTAAATGACATTGATTTAGATGAGTCGGGATCAACTGAAATTTCTAAACATAAAGTAAATCTGACAAAGCTTAAGAAGGAGATAGATGAAGCCAACATTAGCGATTGTTTCGTGCAACTACTCCACGCAGCGCTTAGAAATTGTGACGAACAGATTTTCCGCGTTAAAAAATTCATCAAACATTCTAAAATCTCAAAATTTAATTCTGAAATCATTGATGTAAAACATAAAATTAGCAAGATGGATATAACTAGTGAATCATTTCCACAAGAAACTGATCAAATAAAAATGTATCTGAAAGATCTCCGCCAAAAAATTAACACAGAAAACACCAGTGAAGATGATAAAGGAATTTTAAAGACTTTAATTGACTCAATGGAGCAAGACATCAACGGCAAAAGCGATGAACTTCAAAAAACGAAAATTGAAAAAGAAGACATCAAAAAAATTAACGATCTAACTATGGAAATCAATACACAAATTATTGTTCCTGAAAAAATTAATGAATTCGCATCAGGGTTTGAAAGACAATTATTGACATTGGAAAAAGAAATAAAGGATTCGAAATTATGCGCTGGAAGAAAAGAAAATCTATTTTACTTATTACAAAATGCTCGTCAAATACTTACAATGCGTAAAGTAGATGTGGAAAAAACGTTAGCATCACAATTTGAAGCAATCTTATATGATATAAAAGTCGCTGATTCGGAGGATGCAAACATTTCTGATAAAATATATGGTTTTAAAGATAGTTTAAATCAGTTAAATAAAAAAACTGAGGACAAGTTTTTAAAATTGTCTAAAGAGTGTGAGGGTAAATTAAATAAGCTAGAATCTAGGGTCAAAGCATTTGATGAAGTTAATAATGTGATCGAAACTGTAGTTTCTGACATAAAAAGCTTAGGCATTCCATGCAGAATGTATCATTTTGATGATTTCAATAAAGAAGTTGAGAAAATAAAAGAAAATATATCAGAGAAAATACAACACAAAAAAGACGTTCAAACACTTACACTTCGAACAAATCGACTAGTGAATGAAATTGAAATAAAATTAAAAAATAATAAAAGGAAATTAGCGGGTAAGATACTTCGTTTCTTACCTGGTTTAGGTCCATTAATTGAATTAGCAGTAACACGTGGTATCGATCAAGAAGATAGACAGCAGGTAATAAATTTATCCAAAAAAGAGTCCACCACAAAATAGTTTTTTGTATAGCTCAACATAGTAGTTCCCATTTAGTTTTAAAGAGCAATACATCTATGATTAAACCATACATTTAAATGAACAGGTTTTCGAAATGTACATCTTGGGACGATTTGACCGGAGTCCTTAATGTTGTGTATTTCCCCTTTAATAGCTATATAAAAATAGTGTAAACGTTAGATAATAAGGAAATAACTGGATCTTGACCAAACTTAGTACAGATAAACATACGAGCCCATATTAATGACTATTGGAAATTTAACCCATAATGTCAATTCCCTTGGAGCTTTGGGACCCCAAAGCTTTTTCTTTAAAGGACTGTTAATAATTTTATTGCCTATTCAAATTTGAAGGATATGATGAAAATAACTAAGTGCAATTGCAAAATAATTAAAGTATCACTCATTTTAGGGTTCCGGAACCCTCAATATCGTTGTTTTATTTTTTACGCGTTTTAAATATTAATTTATTTTTTCGTTTGCACTGTACCTTGGCGTCCTTTTTTGCACACTTTCGCAAAGTATCTGGCATAATTAATTTTAAAACAACAACCCATAGGTTTCTTTAAATGGATTCATTTTGACCGAGATAAATTCAACACATAAGTCTGCTAACTAAATTTACTAAAACGTAATACATTAAGTTAATTTGGATTTTTCATGATTTTGATTTTTCAAAAACTTTCTACCTCATAGTGAGGCAAACACCGGAACACACAATATAAGGGGCGTGGACCAAATACCAAATATGTCAAGACTGTGTTTTTGTTCACCCGTAAATAGATTTAGTTTATTTTATCTCTTCCATTTAAAGATCATAGTTTTAAAAATGTATAGGCATTCTTTTTTTTTTACAACTATACCAATTGCATAAAGCCGTAATTATCTTAGATAATCAGACGCTATTTCTAGCCAGTAGATATTTGCGTCCACTACCATGAGAGATGATCTGTTGGCAAGTGATGCAGTGGTCACAGGCTACGGCTAAGGGGGTATCACGAATTACTCCAGCCGCCTAACTATTGTCTAGTTAGGTAATCATTCAGTTCATAGCTGGGAGACTCGGGGTTACGGGAACAAATCCTTACCTTCGTGTGGATTCGATCTCGTGATCATTGTTATAGCAGTAGAGTGCGCTACCCCTCGACCACCGCGTCCCATAGTAAAATATTGAATATAATTTCCACATTGTAATAGCTATAATTGTAAAGATGTTAAAAATTATATCATGTTTTTGTGCAGAACTTTATTTCAAAGCTTTATTTTTTGCGGCCCACTTTCCCTAATCTCTTTTCTCCATAGTGTGTGAAAATATTCTTAAAGTCTTATTAATAGGACTGGTTTATTAACTTAAAAGTTTTTTTAAAGCTGCATTTTATGTGTATGTGTTATAATTATACTGTGTTTTATTAAAAAAAAATATTTACTAGTGGTATTAAACTGTTTGTGGTGGAAGGCGCCTAGTTCTTTAACTAATAGAGACTATTACAAAAAGTATATTTCTACATTTGTATTACGATGCTGTTTCGTAAATATGTAATCTTTTGATAGATTTGAGTTTAAAGTGTCTTTTTAAAAACTATAATTTATGTGTTTTACTACACTTTCGAAAAAAATGAGAATTTAGTCATAATGTTTGTCAGCTTTTATTACTTAAGCTATGAAATTATGTATCCAATTGAACATACCATGGCTATTTTTGTATCCTGGGCTACACATATTTAAAAGCTAACTACCATGTTACTAATACAGATTATCATCAACAGACTATTTAATTCTGGGTAGGAAAATGAGATTCATATCTTTCCATTTCTTATCCAAATATTCGTCGATCCTGAGAAATATATCTATGATAAAACTTAATTAAAATGATATTTTTTGTTGTTTCTTTTTTTTTTAAATTGACACCCTGTGACAAATAGTCACGGAGCCCCTTTATGACATTTTCTCCCTATATTAGCTATATAAAAATTAGTTTCAGAGTTAGATAATGAGAAAATAACTGGATTTTGACAATCAAGATTAAAAAATTGAAAGATCTTATATTAAATTACTATATGACACTGAGTTCCTAATATATTTCCTTCAGTGCTGGGGCCCCATATTTCATTTTTAATGAACGTTAAAAAAAATTTCACCCGTCAGTTTTACACGATTTTGATAAATATAGCTGAACTACAATGAAACAAAAATTATCACTCATTTTGGGGTCTTAGCCTTTAAACATCGCTTCTACTTTTTTAAACTTTTCAAGTATTAATTTATTAATGCATTTGCTATTAAACTTTACTTTCAGAAAAAGGTGTCTGGAATAAGTATTTTTAAAAGATACCAGACATTTGTTTCGTTAAATATATTCATTTTTAATGTGATCGTTGCAGTGCACGACGTGCCTGCTATTAGTAGATAAGACACTCATTTAGGACGTGAACACATCGATCGTTCTAATTTTCTGTGTTCATCCGGCTTCGTTTTGTTCTTACCCTTATCACAAACGAAAAAAAAACTAATTGTGGATTTGTAGCCAAGATGCTTATTATTTTAAAGTATATGTCTTCAAATATTAATATTCTTCTTTTCAATGTTGTCAAAAATGTCGGTGTTGATGGGATTTTTCATTGGGTATTCATAATACTATTTTCTGATGTCACTAGGGTAGACTGATCATTTTTTGTACACTGATAAATGTTCATATTTTTATATACAAATCCTTAGCTGATGTCTGCGACGGATACAAAGACAAAAAATTGACAAAATAATTCCAAGTAGAAACGAACGTTGCGTTACTGAAATGGTATTCAAAATCGTCTTTGTTGTGCAAAGTGTACTTTGTATTTGTATACTATGAATTCTGCACCTTGAGATTAGGAGTGTTTTGGCTGGCTTCTTACACTCAATATTTAAATTGAGAAAATGTCTAAACTTATATAAGAAACTTCTCTAAAGTTGATGAAGAAAAAAATGTGGTTTTAAAAAAATCATTATGGAAATAGCTGCAACAATACCTTTTTAATAAAACTTGAGAGAGAAATTTTGAATATGTCCACATTTGTCCCTACTTAAAGCCGCCTCTGGAACATTCCCGAAATCTTGAAAATTAATAGGCGCAGAATTGGCAATAAATATTAGATAGCTTTAAAATACTTAAAAGTCATACAAGAGTAGAATAAATAATATAAAAAAAAATAAAAAAAAATCAAGTCACCAATTCTGCAATGCTGAGTAAACAGTTCAAAGGAGTTAAATAAATAAAAGTATCATTTTTGATTTTAGATAAACATAGCGTGGGTGTTTCTCGCCGCACTAATTTAATATGACGTCGTTGTTTGAGCTTATATTTGAATTGTGAAAAAAATGAATGATGTAAATGAGGATTTGAATATTTATAATTATAAAATACTTTGTGTACATTTCAGGAAGTTTTATATATCGTGTTTTTCAAAAAAGAATAAGTTAATTGGGCTCTGAAAAAAGTAGGCGCTATAAGCGCCCCACGACCCCTAGTATCGCTACACTAATATAATTCACCAGAAAGAAGAGCAACCAAGACGATAGCTATATCTTTTGTAGTAATAAGCACATCGACAACGCGTCACACTATGCTCACCGCACTGAGACGCACTATCTAGAAGGAAAGGAAGCGAAGAAGGCATGGTCTAGCATTCACCGTTAATGTGTGGCAAGCGATGATGGTGCATATGGGAGAAGATTGTTCTCCTTTTCTTTGCACTTTCTATGAGAAATTCTGCAGCGTTCGTATGTTTTACAATGGGTCAGATCTAGTAAGAAATATTTGCAAACTAAATTCCTTTGTTTAATTTTTTTAACTTAAAAAAAACACATTAAAAAAACAATTTTAGCAAAGAAGACGCGTAATTAGATATAAGCAAAATAATTACATGTAGAAATGCTTCATTATGTAATATATATAATAGAATGCACAATACTTTCTTTCATTATATATTTTACTTAATGTATTAAAGTGTACCAGCTTTTTCGTGTTTTTATTTGCTTTGTTTTTTTTAAAAATGTACTTCATTAGTTGTATATTTTGTTAAACTTTGTAATAAATTATTAGCTAAATATTGGCTTACGTAAAAGTATGACATGTTCGCACATTGCATTCAATGAAATTTATGGAAACATCATAGTAACAATATATTTCATTTACATTTTTAATGAAATGACATTTTAAAAAGGAGCAAAACTAATTTTAAAAATTAAGGTGTTGAATTTAGCATGAAGTTACAGATTTTACTTTTCTCTGTTTTAATTCTTTGAAGTATATCTTTTTCTAGTGACTCAGTTTAATTTGATGCTATAGCACAATTTTCGTTACTTGCATATGGTATGTAATATGTTTGAGAGCACTACAATGAGAAATCCACTTGCAAAATCTGCTAAGTAACTTTTAGCTAAATAATGAGTTGCTGCAATTTTGTTTGAATAAGAAAACGCTTAAGTATTAGTTAAATTTAGTCATTGAAAACTCACCAAATACACTGTATTTTGTAAAACAAATATGAATTCCTTTAAAAAAACAATTACATTTTAGTTCACTACCACTTGGCATTGTCTCCATAACAATAAAAATAGCTAATAACGTTCCTTGTTTTAGTGAATATGACAACAAAGTCACAAAATAGTCCCTTATGAACATTGTGTCAAATTTTATACATTATATTATAATGAGCACCTAAAATTATTATTTGTGAAATACGTGGACAAAATTTATAATTTCCATTAAAATGTATATTCTTGTTAAATAATAATATCAAAGTTAAATATTTACTTTTGTATACGGGCTATTTAAAATTAAAAATATTAAACCAAAAAATGATTTCCAATTTAAATGTATGTTTATGTTTCAATATTGTTCGTTTTTTTCCCATTGTGTAAAAAAAATTGTTTTATTTTATTTTATTATAGTTATACAAACGAAATAAGTAATAAAAGAAAAAAGCCGTTGCCTTCAAGAAATTATTAAAAACTTTTTCGTGAAAAATTTATGATTGAAAAGGAAATAAAAAAGGGGGGGGGGCTAAACGTATTAATGCTTTCGAAAGTAATGCTATTAAGGTATTTTAAATTAACTAGAACTCTAGTTTTTCCTAGCCAGAAAATTCGTTTCCTTAAAAAAATGTTGACTCTGTTAACTAACAATTTACACCTAATGCATAGCTAAAGATTTGGTGGTTACAATGACTACATGAGTTACGACACAGCTTTAGCTTTTTTTGTAAAATGAACCATTTTTGTCTTTCTATGTATTACGAATGCGTCAGGGAAAAATCATCCTATATTCTCTAAATAAAAAAAAATGAAATAAAATAGATCAATACAATATACCTTTGTTGTCTCTTTAACTATTCATTCAAAGTCTGATTTGAGGCTTTATTTTAAAAAAATCACACAACATTTTGCTATTATCATCATACCATTTACTTTTGGAAAAATTAACGAACGTTAAAGAAATAAATTTGTATGTATGTATTTGTGTGTTTGTATATATATATATAAACCAATTCTGAGAATATTCAAACACTCGCCTGAATAAAATATTAAGTTTACCTTCAGGCAATGCATGCCCCTGGGCAAAGTGAAGCTACATTCACGAGTTTTTGTTTATTTGTTTGTCTGTTGTTGTTTTTTTTTTTGTGGGTTTTTCTTTATTTAAAATTAAAGAAAGAGTCAATGATGAGATTGCGTGGCTAGGTACGAAAAACTGTCAAAACGATTTTGCATCCCAATTAATGTCGGGTACCCATTTACAGATGGGTTGGACAAAGGGATACCCTTAGCCACGAGAACCAAGACCCAGCCTTCCTAGAGACTCGAACCCGTTAACCTTAGCACGCCACTTGAGCGCGCTGCCAGTCAAACCACCCGCTCCTGATACACTTATTTAAATATTATAAATAAATAAACTTAAAATATAAATATAATGCAATGTTTAATAATAGAGACCATGAGGCATATTGATCGCAGCTGTATCAAGGGAATTTGATTCAATTGATGCTAGGAAGATTCAATTCACGGTGAAAATTACGCACCTCAACATTTTAGGTAATCATCTGCTCTATTTGGACATTTTTTTAAACAGAAACATTATTTTACATAAGCTTGTGTTGACTTCAGCGTCATTGAAATGTAAGAATAGTTAGTATCTGAAATAATTCATGAGTTTTACTTATGAATTTAACCTTTGATGATTTTAAAAGTTTACTCTTTTAAAAAAAAAAAAAAATTAAATATGATTATAACAGCTGTAATACTTTCTCCCCCCTTCTCTCACTCTTTATATATATA